>WBNM01001533.1:0-98835 GCA_013399055.1 Ramphastos sulfuratus
CCAAAATGCCACTGCTGGCACCACCATATCCCCTTCTCCCAGAACCACAGAAAGGAAACAAGTCACAGTGAACACCTCCAGCATCAGCTCCTGCCCCGGCCCTCTGGTGTTGACAAACCCTCCAACCTCATGGCCCTGAACTTTAAGGTCTCTTCTGTCTCCTGTGATTGTAATTCTGTTAGATGCCAGGGTCCTTGAAGTTTCTTCTTGTAACAACTAGAGTTAGAGGATGTTAGCAGTTCACAGGATGTGTAAAACACCTTATTGTTAAAACTCTCACTTGACCAGTTTAATTTGTACATCCCTCCTATTACTTAAAGAAAAAGAACAGGAATTGGATGTCTGAGCATGTCACTGTAGAGACATAGAAATAAAGAAAAGAATGGTGGTCATTAGTCCCCAGCAATTGTATGGACCTCACTGCTGCTGCCCATCCTCCTCACCTATCCTCCAGGTCTGGCAACCCACTCCTTCACTATCCATTACCTCCTCAGATTTCTAACCACTTCCCTTCAGCTGCTGCCACCAACTCAACTTTCTCTAACAGCGACCTAACTCCACCAAGAGCAGCATTGAAGCCCCAGGGGAAAAAAAGCCCTGCCCAGTTAATTAGCTTGGGTTTCACTCCACACCTCACTAACTGGTAATAGATTACATCATATTTGGTCTTTGTGCATTCAAAAAGTGTTAGAAGATACTGGACATCTATCTGTCTGGATGATTAAAAAAATAATGTTTTTAGTTATTTTCTAATAATTTTTCTGATTTTATCTCCTTTGTCCTGTATTCAACCTGTTCTCAAATAAATTTTTTTTTTTTTACTTTACTTGTTGTAGTTGGTGTTTGGTGCATGGTCTTTTTTGTATGCAGTAAGGAAGAACAAAGCTCCTCTTGAAAGATAATAATGTTAACCTTTTCTGCTGCCAGTTCACTTATTTCTTACTTAACACTTCACTTATCACTACATTTCCAGTTAAAATCAATCAAAGCTTTCTAAAATCACAGAATATAAATTTCATATTCCACATTCTCTAAAGCAGACTGTTTCATATGCCTCTATTAGCACTAGAGCAAAGACCTTGAGATAATTAATGAAGTCATACTAAAAATGTAATGCTCAAAATTCTGGTCAATGCCTCCATAAATTACTACTATTCTGTGACTCTGAAAAGTGCTACCAACCTCTGTTTCAATTTCTCTTGTTAATTATAGGACCTTCTTGTTACATTAAAAATTGCTGATTTAGTCTAACTCAGCCTTACTGCTTCAATAACTTATTTTAAAATAATTTCTCTAAAGATATTTCGATATAGACCCTTAAATATAAGCCTAACACAATGAAAACAAACACTTCGGCAAATTTTATCTACCCGTCAAAATGTCTTATGGCATTTATTTTGTGTGACATTATTATCTTTTCTTACATGGTTAAAATATTTAAATACTGTGAACTTGATTGTGAAAAGTAAATTGCTGAGTGAACAGAATCCCAAACTATTTCAGTACTACAAAATGCCAAATGACATGGTTAGGAAATTAATTTTTGCCATGCTCCCAATCTACTGCAAATTTTTCTATTTTGCCCCACGTACATAGAATCATAGAAGGGTAAGGTTGGAAGGAGACCTCAAGGATCATCTAGTTCCACCCCCCTGCCATAGGCAGGGACACCTCCCACTAGTACAGGTTACTCAAGGCCTCGTCCAACCTGGCCTTGAACCCCTCCAGGGAGGGAGCAGCCACAACCTCCCTGGGCAACCTGTGCCAGTGCCTCACCACCCTCACTGGAAAGAACTTCCTCCTAACATCTAGTCTAAATCTTCCCTCTGCCAGTTTAAACCCATTGCCCCTTGTCCTGTCATTGCAAGACCTTATAAATAGTCCCTTCCCAGCCTTCCTAGAAAATACTTGATCACTAGAAAATTGTGCAAGAGAAGAATAGATGATGAAAGAAATAATTAAGAAGCATTCAGATTCCTCTTCAAAAAACTGAATCCTTGCCTTGCCGTCTTCAATATCAGATGCTAATACTCAGATAACATGACCTGGACCTCTACAGGACCCAGTCTTGCCAGCAGTCTATTTTCAAATGCACAAAGCATAAGGTATATTTGAAAACAAGAACCACCACCACGCACACACAGAGTCCCTGTTGATATATGTGGCTTTCCAGTACCTAAAACCGGCCCACAGGAAAGATGGGCAGGAACGCTGTATCAGGGAGTGAAGTGATAGGACAAGAGGTAATGTTTTAAACTGAAAGAGGTTATACTTAGATTAGATAAAAGGATGATATTCTTTACTGTGGGAGTGATGAAAAAAATAGAACAGGTTGCCTAGAGAAGCTGTGGATTCCCCCTCTCTGAAAACGTTCAAGGGCAGGTTGAAAAGGGCTTTGAGCAACTTGATCTAGCAGAAGGTGTCCCTGCCCATGGCAGAGGGGCTGGAAATAGATGATCTTCCCACCCGAACCACTCTGTGATCCTACGACATTAGCTTGCATATGCAGCATTGGCCTGGCGGCAGAACAGGGCAGTACTGCAGCTCATAGACGCCACCTACTGCACCAATCCAGGTGAAACTGCTTCTTGCAAAGTAAAACCAGTAGCTGTTTCCATCAGCAACAAGGGTCTTTGAGAGATATCACTACTATAAACCTTACACTACCTACGGAAGTTTATTCAGCCAGGGTAGCTCTTGAACTCCTCATCCTTCAGGGGAAGCACTCTGAGAACTGGCTCGTGACTTCAGAAGGATATGCTAGGAATCATAGTCTGTAACTACAATCTTTGAAAACAGAAGTGGAAAGCAGAAGAATGTATCTGGAAAATTAATTAACTGAGAGTGATTCTAAGGTAGCATCATAGAATTGTGAATTGTGTAGGCTGGAAAAGACCTTCAAGATCATCAAGTCCAACCATTAACCTAACAGTACCAACTCTGCTGTGAAGCCATGTCCCAAGGCAGCATATCTACACATCTTTCAAATACCTCCAGAGATGGTTATTCCACCACCCTTCTGGGTATCCTGTTCCAGTGCTTGACAATCCTTTCAGTGAAAAAGTTATTTCTAATGTGCAACCTCAACCTGCTCTGGGGCAACCTGAGGCCATTTCCTCTCATTTTGTGGCTACTTGGGAAAAAAGACCAACACCCACCTTGCTAGGACCTCCTTTCAGGTAGCTGCAGAGAGCTATAAGGTTGTCACTCAGCCTCCATTTCTCCAAACTTAACCACCATAGTTCCCTCAGCTGCTTCTTGCAGGACTTTTTCTCTAGATCCTCTATCAGTTTTGTTGCCCTTCTTTGGCCATGCTCCACTACCTCAATGTCCCTCTTGCAGTAAGGTGTCCAAAACTGAACACAGTATTTGAGGTGAGGCCTTGCCAGTGCCAAGTACAAGTGAACAGTCACTTCCACAGTCCTGGTGGCCACACTATTTCTGATACAGGCCAGGATGCTAGTGGCCCTCTTGGCCACCTGAGCACAACGCTGGCTCATGATCAGCCAGCTGTCAAACAACACCCTCTTCAGGTCCTTTCCTGCCAAGCAGCTTTTCAGCCACTCTCCCCTAAGAAGCCTGCAGCATTGCATGGGGTTGCTGTGACACAAATGCAGGATCTGGCACTTGGCCTTGACAAATCTCTTACAACTGGCCTCAACCCATTGATCCAGGTGCCCTCCTATCTTCAAATGGATCAACACTCCCACTCTATTTAGTGTCATCTGCAAACTTAGCAAAGGTGCACTTTATCTCCCCATCCAGATCATTGATAAAGGTATTACAGAGAATGGGTCCCAGTACTGAGTCCTGGAGAACCCCACTTGTGACCAGTCACCAACTGGATTTAACTCCATTCAGTACCACTCTTTGGGCCTGGCCATCCAGGTAGGTTTAAACCCAGCAAAGCATGTACCAATCCAAGCCACGGACAGCCAGGAGGATGTTGTGGGACAGTGTCAAGAGATATAGCTCAATTGGTCAGATAACCTCAACTATTTACAGAGAGCATACATACTTGTACTTAATTTAGGAACAAAAGGACAACAGGAGTTGATATCTTTGTTCCTAATAATCCAGGAAAAGCTCCTTATGGCTCTTCCTTAGGGCATCTTTCACAGTGCCATCACTATCTCCTACTAATGGTCTTTCATAGACATAAAAGTCTCCATACTTAGCCTGTGAAAACAAACACCACTCACAGAAGAAAAAAAAAAAAAAAAAGCCTTTGGAAGACATCCTTAAGCTCCTTACACATCCTTCCTGTTTCAAATACAGAAGTAAATTACTATGTTTACTCTACATTTAGCTATGTGTACTCTCCTCAAACACTGGCAAGGAAACAAATGCCTGGGGTTTTAGAGAGGGTGTTTAGACCATCAGGACACTCACCTGGTGGGCCAGAGAAAAGGAGAGTCATCAATTCCTATTCCTGCTCTAGCAACTATGTGGTTGGATTTTTTATTATCCCCCCAAAAAAAATGAAAAATAGCTTACCTGAGTCTGGAGTCTTTAAAGGTGTCTAAGTAGGAAGGGTAGTTCCAAGTGACATTATTCCCTTTACATCGTAGTTCTATGCTTTCTCCTGCAGACACACTTAAAGTGGCAGCTAGTTTCTGGAAATGACCTTTATCCGTCACCTGTGTCAGTATGGACTGGGACTTCAAAGAGGAGTCAATAGATTCTCTCTCCTTCATTTTGGGATGTCTGGTTTTTACTTTTTTATTAACATGCTTAATTTTGTTTTCCCCAGGTTCTTTTGGACGCTTACTCTTTGCAGGCTGTCCAGTAACTAGTAAACCAAAGAAAAGAAGGCAATGTTACTGATTTGAAAAAGATTATATAGTCTTTTAAAAAATTAATAAATTAAAATATTTCTTATTATCATAGAGAAGTTTAGTTCTTCCAATAAAGGATGTGTAAGAATCAGTTGGAGTTAATTTTCATAAAAGTCACTGGGCATGCCCCATTTTCCTGGCGAAAAAGGAAAAGAAAGCTTTCAACAGGCATGTGGAAAATCTGTACTTAGAGCTCACAGGAACAGACAAATATGCAAGGCATGAGAACATTACAAAGGGGAAAGGAAAGAAATACAGCATTTCTGTCTCCAGTTACTTCTGTCATTTCTACCTCAGATCATTGCCATTTAGTATGCAATGCTACTCGAGCTCTCCATCTTCCCAGGTTATGTCACATTCCTCAGTTCTGCATGACCTTTTCACGCACCATGTCATCCTAAGAGACACACAAAGAAACTGGCAAGTGTAGACCTCCATGCTGATTTATGAAATACAGATAGTGATGTAGTTTTCTTCTTTTACAGTAAGTACTGTGAAAATAGAAATGGCAACTAAGTCACTTGAAGATAGTATTCAATTCATCATTGCTCTGTAACAGCCATTTATTTTGACACTCCAGAAGAAACTGCAGCCTTAGAGGCAAATGGTAAGAGACTTCATTACCTGAGACAGACAACAGGGATGGCCAGGTGCCTTTAAAAAGGGCAAGGAAAGAGGAAAGTGAGGTGTTTCCAAAAATCATGTTATTCCCACTTTAACTGACAGCAGGAAGCACAGATCTTTTGTGAGAAGAGCCTAAAACTGCTGCCCCAGACACCAAAAACTCCATTAACTGTGCCTGACACTAATTCATGTTGAAGGTGGCTTTCCACTTGAAAATGCTTGGCTATTTGATTGTACAAGTCAATCAACAAGCTCCCTCTGGAATTAAAAGCAGCCCTGCTGTATACTGAGCTAGCATGAATTAAAACTGGCACTGGCTGCAGTACAAACAGCAGCATTTCCAGACTTCAGCCACTGATGGCTCTTGTGACATTCCTCATATTGCAGCTGGGCACCTTGCATTGCTTTAGCCTTCCACTTTTCAAAGACCAGATCAATGCACACCCATGTCTCTTTAAAATGGCACAGAGCCTCATGAGCACAAGGACATTCAACCTGACCACACGAAAATGTCTTTCACAGTGGGCAAGCACTGACACATTGTTGACTGTCTCTAAAGACAATGTTTTTGCCATATTCATGAAATTTGTCTAAAGATTATCCCCACAGAAAAGGACTCTGTCTCAGAGCCTGCTATTACAGTACTCAGTAGTACACTGCTTTTGAAGATTCTGATGTGCTTATCAGGTCATAATTTTCCATTAAAATCTCCCTAAGCACCCTCATAGTAAACATAGATTAAAAAAAAAATTATTCGTGTGCACCTAAGTTTTACTTTTTGCAGCTGTTCTTTCTTATCCACTGTTCCTACCAGCCTTACAAAGGTTGCTGCCATACCTCCCTACACCACTCCTGCATATCAGAAGAAAACTAATTTAAGTCATGGCTGGTTTTATCCCTTTTGCAGGCTGTTTCTCAAACACTTTGTCTGCCCTACTCCAGTTTACATACTTAACCCACATGCAAGTTAATTTGCCTCCTCACGTTATGTAATTACCTCTTCCACAATGTGATAGTTTGGGGGGGGGGGTCCTAGGTTCCCTTAAGAAAACTACAAAGTCCCATCCCAGGGGACAGACCTGGCCATCCCAGGACATTGTAATATTGTTATTCTGTCCCGCTTTCTGGTATCACAGTTTATAAGGCAGTGCCTGGCTGACATCGCTCCCTTCTGCTTCCTGCCTTTCCTCCCTTCACTTCTCTCTCTGGGCAGGGCGTGTGTGTGGGAGATGACTTCTAGCTGGCAGGGAATTTTGATCTGTGTCATGCAGACTGCTGAGGCCTTGTAGGCCTAAGCTGGGGAGGGCAGTTCTGCCCTACTCTCTGGCCTGCTGAGGGTGGAAGGGGTGGAGGATTCTAGAAGGTTTTAGTCTGATAGACTTGGCCTAGCTTGTGGGTGTATCCATTCTACCTGATTGCCTTTTGCATATGTGCACCTGTAATGAGAATCTCCCTTTAAACTTCCAATCAGTGTGCAGTATCTTCACTCTTACCAACAGGAGTGTCATTTCTGCCCATTTAGTCCCAGCTGGCTCACGGCTCTAAACCAGGACATGAGTACTGTGTACAGTTCTGNTTGTTTCTTTGGCTTTCATTATTCCTGCAAGAATATCAGAACTACAATTTGGCTGTTATAAAACAACATCTGAATCCAATTACCAGTGTAGTCAAGAATTGCTGTTTTTCTCTCAGGGGTTCTCCGAGCAGTGGCTATAAGAAGTCATCATTTCTGGCACCTAAACAATTGCACTCAGTGTCACACACCTCAGCATGTGTGATCCAACCTACACAAGGGGAAATAACTCTTCTTTTGCTTTTCTACCCAGCCCTTGCTGCCCCTCCAATTTTCCTCTGTCCCCTGCATCATACTGAGTGATCAGTAACCAGGTTGCTTGCTCTCAGTTTGGATGACTTTTACTGACAAAACCCATCAGGAATCAGATTTAACACCAAAGCTTTCTTCAACACACACTGCTACTTCTCCCTTGGGTTCTGCTGCTCCATCTTTCCTTTATAACTTCTGCCTTGTATTAGAAGGTCCCTCTGACAGGCCTGATAAGCCTTTTGGTTAAGCAGTCACATTTCAAAACAACTCCCAGTTCCAGCTCCCTGTTGTACTTCCCACATTCGTCTGTGGAAGTGCACAAGTTTTATTCCAGCCACCCTTTCTTCCCCTCTCCCTCTAAAGCCTTATTGAAATTTGTTCAAACCATTCTTTGCTGTTTCCACTGTGTTTTGCTAACCTCAACCCTGACAGTTGTTCAAAGATCTTACAACCTTAGCTCAAGAAAATCCACCACCCAAACTACATCTCTCTCCCACCTGACACTCTGCCTTTAAGAAACTCTTAAAGACTCCTCTATGAAAGCTTTTCAACTTTAAGTGCCAGAAGCCTGGTTTTGATTTTCTCTAGATGAAGTTTTTCCTGTCCACACAAGCTCTGTCTGTTCCAGGTTTCTGTAGTTCCCAGTGAGTCTGAATACTTTCCTGCTGTACCACACTCCTAGGTACACAGCAGGACTCTTGTCTGTCTGACCTTGCAGCAGGTAACAGGAGGGGCATTTCAGGAAACACCATCATAAGAGTTTTTATCTACCTACTCAGAAAACCTAGTTGAGCCTCCTTGCTGCACTACCCAAGAAGAGAGTTTACAAGCAAGCTGAGACCATGCACCTCCCCAACACTCCCTCCAAATCTGTCTTGATCAGCACCTTCTGCACCTCACGATCCTGCTTCCTCTCATTGCTGAAAACAAGTATCTGTATCTTCAGTAACTAAATTAAATGGTACAGTTGTCTATAACCTAAGATAAAGAGAACACACGATCAAATCACTCCAAGAACACAGAACACATCTCACAGATTCCCCTACTTTCCTTACCCAAATCATGGACAGGAACAAACTCAACTAGTCCATTCACATGAATATGCCATGCCTGGGACACTTCAACCTCTCACAAGATTTTTTTTTTTTTTTGCAGAGCTCTCTCCTTGTTTTAATCCAGCAAGAATGTTATTATTTTTTAATAAAAAATGCTGAGACTGTGTAGAAAAATATTAAGAAAACTCCTTCTTTCTACCTCTGATCAGCTCCTAATGTCAGTTCTAAGAGTCATCTACTTGTTTCCTCTACAACAGTACATTCAGGCTGCCCACTAACTCACCATGCTGAAGCAGAAGACTACAAAAGAAATACACCACACAGAACCTTTGCTCCTGGTTCACAGTACTTGGTTCATCCTGTTTGCCTGCCCATTGTTCTCACAGATGTTACACACACAACCACCTCCAAATGAGTTAGTCACATAGTGCTAAAAAAGCATACAGTTTTGACTTGAGACATCGCCTATAACCACACACACCACTGGTTTCACAGCTCCACAAGTTGTAACTAAAGAAGGCCACAGAAATTCCATTCACAATCTACAAGATGTGCCTATTCCATGAGGCAGGCCCCATGTTACATCTTGGAAATGTCAGTATTAATGGGAGTTGAAAGGACTCTAAGTCTTCCTTGGGAAAAAAAAAAAAAAATCAAGCATTCGGTTATCACAAAGAATAGTTTTTATCACCACGATTATGATGAAAGGCAAAAGTCTTTGTGTTCACAACTAATGTGAACACAGGTTCTGTATTTGTGGTATCTGCCTCCTCTGGCACAACTTAAGTCCATTTTCTCTCATCCTATCCCTTATTCTTTGTGGGAAGAAGGCAACACCAGCCTCACTACAGCTTCCTTTCAGGTAGCTGCAGGCAGCAGTAAGATCGCCCCTTAGCCTTCTCAAGGACAATACAGGGTAACACATCGATATTCATACAGAATACCTAGAGACACATAAGCTAAATTAGGAAAGCTTGTTTGAAATCATGTCAACATTAAGACTTAGACTTCTAGCCTGAGACAAAGAATTGTCATTAAACGTGCCAGGATTACTTTCTCCTGTAACTAAGCTTCTGGATGACACAGCATAAAGCACCTTGTCGCTATACACTAGGCAAGGTAAGAAAAACACAGGCCTGGGAAATCTTTTGCCCAAGCTACAACTCCTTTCTCATTTTGTGTTTTTTTTTTTTTTTTTTTATCATCTATTTCCCAATAAGGAAACACTTTTCTTGATGGATTATGGCACACCCACAGATCAAATCTTTCAGCAGAAATCCTCTCCCACACCACACTGATCCAACATGCAATTCCTTTACACATAGTCATAAGAAAAACTGGGCTGGAAAGGACATCTGGAAGTTCCTTCCCAGCACCATGCAGTTGCTCAGAGCTTTGTCCAGCTGAGTCTCAATTACTGCAAAAGCTGAAGCCTCTGTAGCCTCCCCTGACAACTTGTTTCAGTGCTTAACACCTCTCAGAGTGAAGTACTTTTAATAGTCTTCGATGAATTTTTAACACGTGACCCTTTGCCCTTCACCTTGCATCTTGGAGTCTGTCTCCAATTTCCCCGTAAACCCTTGCATGGGCTACACAGGTCTTATTCCCCAAGATCTTCAATGGTGAAAAACAAATTTTTGTTGTTGTTGTTGTTTGTTTCTCCTGAATTAGTTTCAGTAACTTTATTCTCATTTTGCAAGAAGGCAACAGCTTGTCTTTTGCCTAGTGTAAGTCTTTGTATGTCAAAGATTGGCTCCCAGGCAAAAACTTCCCCCACCAAGACTTCACCACAAGCTGAAACCGAGTTATGAGTAAAGTTCGGTACTCTCTACAAACGAAGAACAGTGCAAAAACCTTTTGCCGTTATTTTTTTAAAACCCGAGCATCACGTCCAGCACTGACCCTCTTCCAGCCTCAGCACGGAGGTTTAAGCACAGGCTTAAAAGTCGACCCGAAAAAGAAAGGGCGCGCCGGCTGCACGCACCTCTCCCAAAGCCTCAGCACGATTGGAACCACGTTCGAGGTCTCCTGTGGAACGTCTCGGCGGCTTGCTGGCCGCAGACCAAGAGACCACCGCCTCTGCCAAGCAGGACGGGAGCGTGGGCGCCGCCCTCGAGATGGCCCCCGGCCCTGCCCCGGGGGCTGTCGTGGCGGGGAGGGGTGTCGGCGGCAAGCACCCGTCACCGCCTGCGTGGGGCAAGGGCAGCCGCGCCGAGGGCGGCGAGAGAGGCGGCCCGGTAATAAGGAAAGCCCGAGGCGACTGCCAAAGTAGGGGAGCCCGGCGGAGCGGAGGGGGTCGCAGCTCACCGTGTAGCAGCGTTTCCTGCAGCAGCATCAGGCTGAGCAGCACCCAGAGCCGCATGGCGGGAGCGGCCAAGGCGATGGACTGTAGCAGCGACGGCGGCGGGGGGCGGCCCCCTGGCGCCTCAGTGGGCCGCGGCGCGGGGAGGAGCCGGTCGGCACCGGGGCTCCTGCCCGAGGTTCCCCGACAACGGAAGGCACGTCGCGGATCTGCAGGCCCAGGGGAGCTCCCGCAGCCACCTGCACTGCCTCCTTGAGGGAGGGCAGAACCGGGACGCCCCACGACAGGGCCCAGGCGGCAGCGGATCTTCGCAGAGCGCCCCTGCCGGTCAGGGCACCTGCTGCGGCCCTTCGCTCACTCGCGGAAGACTTCAACTCCTTGTGGCTAGCCTGAACTCAGCCTTGTGCAGCTCCATCTCTGCGGCTTCTCACCGTACAGCTGAGGTCGGTGACGAGGTTTCCCCACCACCGCCTCACAGATTACCTGGAGTTGAAAGGGACCCTCAACAGTCGTCTTTGCCCAACCCCACTGCGGTCAGCAGGGGCGCCGCTAACTAGATCAGGCTGCGAAGAACTAGATATCCTGGGCTATCTAATTAGCGGTAAAGCACAGGTGTGGAGTAAGATGATGAAACTTCAGGGTCTCATTTTCCTTCTACAGCCCTATTACAGTCCTGCCTAGCACTTCTTAGGGGTTTGATGCAATGACCTGCGTTTTACTCAATGTCTTGAATTGTCTGTTACCTGTAACAGATTAGTAGTATTTTTATTGCTACTGGGTATTCTAAGACCCTTTCCCTTTTTAAACATTGATGATACCACCAAGTGTTATATTCTAAAAGAGTGATCAATCTTTTAAAGACAAAGAATCAGAAATAAGCCAGAGAAGATGTGTAATACGAACTGGAAATTTGCATTGGAGATAGTCACAGGTCTTGCTTCAGAGGTGTTTCTATAATCTGCAAAACTGCTAGATGCAGTTCTTACGTGCCTTTCCAGGTCAAATTTCCCTTTTCCTTTCACACACAGGACAGGTTAATGGTGACTGAGCTCCAAATATAACTGCATTTTGGAAAAAGATGGTAATAGCATTTGGAAATAACACTCAGACTGCATTAGTTTTAAGACATACTTAAGTTGACATATACCTATACTTTCTTCCTACATGAATCAATGCAACTAAGTGATTTTATTGATTCTTGGTTTCCTAGTTTCAAATGGGTATGCACAAAAAACTAGTTACATTTTCATTTATAGTCATCAGAGAACTCATGTAAACTTAACACGTAATGACCCCAGTTCTGCATGTGAATAAATGGATTGTTTAAATTTTTCAAGTCAATGCTTTTCAAGTCAACGCTTTAAATGCAGTATTTGAAGAATTATCATGTCCCTTGGACCAAGATTTTCAAGGTCAGTCTTAGTGAAATCTGTAGTACAATAAGGTGATTATTAATAATTTGAAAACTTAAGGAATTATATAAAGGAGTTGCAGCATAGCTTAGAAAAAAACCCAAAAGTTGCAGCTGTGCTTAAGTCTTTGAAGAAGGTGGCTACCCAAACGTCATTAAAAAGTGCCAGACAATAAGCCTGCTGTGGGAGTGTGGTTCTCAGCCTCAAGGTTATTGTTATTTGTTGCTCAGAATCATGCTTTTACTCTTTCAGTGTACCCACAGGAGCATTCAGAGTTCTGTTTTTGTTTGTTTTTTCTTTTCATTTCAAAAAGAAAAAAAGGAAACAACAGCAAGTTAACCCATCCAACTCTGAGGCTGTATGCTGCCAAGACAAGGCGTGGTGCTTCAGAAAGTTGAGCACCATGAATGCCAAGAGCTACTCACTCTGCCTGGAAATCAAACCTAACATCATCTCTGGTTTGGCACTGTAAGACAAAATGCCCAAATCAAAGGGTGTTATTCTCTATTTCAGTGACTTCTTGACTGGTTGGAAAGAAGCATGAATCAAACACTGCTACTATCTCCATCACCAGACCACTGGAAAAATAAAAGATTTAAACATAAAACATGAGGTTTTTTTCCCCTCTGTAAAATGCATATGAGTTACCATGTTACTTATTTTAAATGAGTTATGATTTGCATAATGTCATGACATGAGTTAGCTGATGCACCAACGATTATTAAGTGCCTACATTACTTTAGTGTTTACTGAAACTATAATGGTAACTATAAAGTTAGAGCTGTTGTGTGAAATACATACAAGTGATAATCAAGTTTATTTAAAAAATACAGAACAAATACACAATTGTTATCCCATGAAGCACATTTTACAGTAAAGAAAGAACAATGTAATTTTCAGTCTGGAACTAAGGTGACTAAAAATATGGCTGATTGCAATTCTATTGTAAAAGTGAAAAAACAAGCACCATATTCTTAAATAGAAGCATTTTTACATTCTTAAAATTTTTTTTCAAGGCATTTCATTTTGGTAGAGCAAAGAAATACAAATGTGTAGTTTAAGTCTCATAATCATTCTATCTACATTTAAAAAGCTCAGCAGCACGTAATACGGAAATAATCACTACATGTACATATGAACAAAAAGAAAAATTCAAATGAATATGAACACTAATGTTTTTTTAAAAGATGCACACCACTATTTTTTAAAATGTATAACATGTATTTCATGCTTTACTTTCTGGCAACACACGAGAAAAAACCTTCCTAAACACTCAAATCCTTTTTTCCTTTGTCCTGACTCCGACTAAACTTTTACTAGTGGAGCTGGAGTTTGCCTGGCACAAGGCTCAATGAAAATATACAAAGACACCAGAATTTGTCCACCTAACAAAAATAATGAAGTATATATACATAGTTCTTTGTAATCCATGTCTGTGGACAGAAAAACCTTCAACTGAGCTAATGTTGAGTTTGGTTTCTAAAATCGAATGGAAAACAGATCAGGAGATGGTAAAGATTTTTAGCTTTGGAAAGTTCCAATTATTAAAAATGCAGAGGTCCTCAAAACGTATACCAGGAAGAACTATTAAAAGGTACAGGAAATTAACAACAAATACAAAGATCTTGCACTGTATGAAATACCACTTGTTTTTTCACAAAATATCTCTTTGCCTAACATTGAGTAACCTCAGTGCTTTCAATGAGCATACTACAATTCATAGAAACTTCCTCACAAGTCGAGGAAGAGTTAGGGCCCAAAAGCATTAAAAGGTGCTTTTATTTTTTAGGTAATCAAGTAGCACATGCCAGCCATCACCTGGATTAAATTTCTGCTGTACAAAACACACCTAAATGCCAAACGCATCACACCTGATTAAAATGATTGCACAGTCCCACACAGATTTTCCGCACTGCCATGAATTTCACCCAGGCTGTTCAGCTTTCAGTATCTCAGGATGCTTATGGCATATCTGATACGAGTACTTAATAAAAACTTCCATGACAACAGTATGCCATATATATCTTAAAAAAAAAAAAAAAATATATATATATATATATATATATATATCTTTGCAGAAATTTTAGGAGGAAGGTGGCTGGACTCACACATTTATCATCTAAAAAAACCCAGAATATATATTTAAGTTTCACCCAGTGTTGCCTCTGAATTCCTGGTATCATTTGAAGTTTCTGGATGGCAGTTAAATTTCTAAGTAAATAAGTAATCCTCTACCACTACTATTGACATTTATCACTGATAATTCTCTAAAATAAATGGCAGGTAAAATAAATGGCTTTAACGCCTGGTGATACAAGCATAATATGACAGATTTCAGATTTCCGATTGGCATTTGTTGTGCAGGAAAAATAATTAACAGAATAGTTTCATCCAGGATAATAGGCAACTCATAATATTTCCTGTTGCAGAATTAGGACTGGGATATAACAAGAAGATCACTTCAGTTAATATGAATTATATAGAAATATTTTATAACTCTTATCCCTCAGAACAAAAAGATTTATTCTCCTTTAAACAGGATTTGGCTTACTTTCTTAAATCCAACTAGATAAGAATAATTCCTTTGTCTAAAGGCATATCCAGAATGTATCAATGCAAATAAAGTTTTTGGAGGATTTTCTACCAAAAACAAAAATCCCAAAACCAATAAGTTACCTCCAATAATAGATAATTTTGTGTGAACACGTACTGTTACTATTTCCACAGAACAACTTAAAACATAAACAACTGTGTTAAAAAATAACAGCAATGATTTCATTCCACTGGACTTGTGCTTTCAGCTGCTCTCAGCAAGTACAGACATACAGCAAACATGAAAACAAAATCAGGATTTGTTTCATATATGGCATATCCTTTGCTCCTGCAAAGTCCCACTAAAGCATCTGGAATTTGGAGACTGCATATACAACTGGATACCAAGATTAGCATAAATATCTTCAGGCTTGTCATATTCTTACTCAGCCACTGACTAATTGACTGTACACACATATAAATAAGCTTTGTGCAGCAAGAAAACCAAATTAATTTAATTTTATATCTCATTAGTTAAGTGGACAACTCCTGTGCTGCAACTGCTTCTCTTAGCAACACTTGTATAGGCACATCCTTTTGTTTTTGTGGAATTAATTTCTCTAACAAGGAGAGGAGAAATACTCATACAAATGAAAGGGGAAGCTGTCAATACACAAAGTGCTGACACATCCATTAGGTAAAAAACATAGAAGATGTATTTTCTTTAATCATCCCCAGAAGCCTTAGGTAGCACTTGCTTTAGTCAGAAGGTTTCCATATTGACAGTATCCTTATGAGGAAAAAATCCAGTGCAGTATAGAAATTACTTTAACAACTCCTCAAAATCATTGCGGGCCAATGTCAGACAGATGCAAACATACAAACAGGCATGCACACGTACATTCTATATGATAGCTTAGGAAGGGAATGGGGTCTTCCTTGCACATCACAGAACAGCAGCAGGTTGCATCCTGCTCTGCAGTATCAGCACCACAGGAAAAAGTAAGTCTCTGCTCCCTGCTCACAGAGACATGTAAGGAATTTTAAAAGAGTTGTTTCACAACAGGTTTATAAAGATGTCAAAGCTTTACCTAAGCACTGCTGACTTGCTCCTGCAGCAATGACATTTTTTGCAGATGAGGATTCGAGTACCGGGCAAGACAGGGTAAGAATGTATTCTGCAAATAAAACCACTGAAGGAGCCATGCTCTTGACAGAGTTGTATCTGATGAGCAAAAGCATCAGCTTCTCTATTTTGAATACTTGTGGGGTTAAAAAAAACAACAGAATGTACACTCGTACTCAATCTTTTGATTACTTATGACAAAATCTTTGTTTTCACATATCCAAGAATCACTGCATTGGATTCCTTTCAAGAGCCTGGATATTCTTAAATTTGTAATATTTCAAATGAGAATGTGTAGTTCTTTTGTCATGTATGGTGTAAAAGAAGTACAATTAAGGCAGCAGATGCAACTGACATAGACAGCTCTTCCATTCACTTGAGAGAGGTATTGAAAGTTATCAATAGCTCTAAGACCTGTTCTGGGAATTGCTGTCAATTCTTATCAACCAAATATTTACTTAGCACATCATCCATTTGTATTACTCAGAGATTTCAGTCTTTAATGGCATTTGGAAAATGATGATTTGTGGAAAGAAGTGGCTGTAAATGCATAATCAGTTCTGGATGGATGAGTATATATTAAAAATCAGTATCCCGTTGCCTCTTACCCTACAGTTTGACTTCATCTTCTGTGTTCCATCCATTTTTAAGGACCACCAGTTTCTAAAACAATGATCCTCAGGTAGTTGCAGTTATGAGATGCATACACAGTTAAGAGGTAGGTGCTACACCTGTCGCATGCCTTCTGCATTTCCACATTGCTACTCCTAATTCTGAGTAGCCAGTAGAGGCCACTGGTGCAACAGCACACATTATCCACTCGATGCTGCCGGCACTGCAGCACCCTCTCCTGCCAGTTCAAGCTGAGAAGACAGGCATGAGACTTGCTCCATGGTGGGATACCAGCCCATTGCAGGGTTCTCTTATCGAGACGCACTTCTTTTTCTGCCCTTCAACATTTAGACACTCTACTTTCTCACAACATGGAAATCATTTTAAGATTAAAAAGTGTGAAAAGAATGGCAGAGAGACAGAAGCAGCCTAGCTAGTTTGTTTGGGGTTTTTTTTTCCTTCTTCTTTTCCCCTGAATTTCCAGCTATTATAAACAGTAAGGTACCTTTCACTGTCAATCAAAACAGCTCTCAGGGGATCTTAAGTCTTCATACTGAATGACAGAGATTAATATTGATGATTAGTACCAGCAACAGATTGCAAGTCTCCATGACAAAGATCAAGGCAGTTTTTACTTTAGGGAAGTTATTTTTATAAATGCATTCTTGCAAAACAACTTCATATTGTGGAATCCTTTGTGGGACTTGAGCCTACTCTTTGCTGAGAATAAGTTTTAAAATGCCTCTGAGCCTTTGACAGGTAACCCAGCTTTCATGTTAAAAGAAAGACAGTTTCAATTCCCAGCAGTTTGTTAAAACGTTCACTCAGCACTGCTGCAACAATTTCATTCTTAACATAAATTAGCATTTGAACATCCTACCTGTTTGGGCTTTTTAAATCTTTCTTTAATTTGAAAAGAAGGCTGGGACTTTGTGCATTAATATTTCTGAGAAGAACCAATGTGTAACAACTAATCTCAGAAATATCAGCTTGGGGCACATGATAAAGGAGAAGAAAGCGTGGAAGAAATAAACCGGAAGAGGAAAACTTGATGACTGCTGTATATAAGTACAAAATTGTGTAACCAGAGATAAAATCCAAAACCAAAAGGACAACACTTGCTAAATCACATCTGAAAATTACTGTCAACAGTGTGACAAGCAGATTATTTCCCAGATGCTTTTGCAGAAAACACAGCTCCTCTTGAGGGTATTATTTTACACAGGCAGCATCTCTGAAAGGAATTCATGTAAGTAAAAATCTTGAATGCTACTTAATAGGACCAAAAGTTTTTAAGTATCTTTGCTGTTTGAGTTCTACATGACTACTGATTAATAATGGTAAGCCATTATTTCTTTGCACATAAATAGATGATTGTCTACTTTTTTTGCATGGAATCAGAGCTGTATAATTACCATTTGTTTTGCTAATACTTTCCAGGCCTGTCTGCAATTTATCTCCTGTGAGAGTTACTTCTGTAGAAAGAAGATAGCTGTTAGTGACCAAAATACGAAACAGAGATAAGGAAAAGAGTACAAAAGGCACTTGTGTTCACAGTGTAGTGTCAAATAGTCAGTTCTTGCAGACACTTCTTCATATTTTCTGATTGCCAGTGATTTTGGATGAAAGTTCAAACAATGCATGCATATTTTTGCTTCCCAGCAGGTACTTCTCTTCTTTGGTTTGTTTTTGTTGTGTTTTTTTTTCCTTTAATTTAAATATTAATCTCCATGCTGTCAGTTCTGAAATGATGAGGATGGATTAGGAGCTTGTCCAAAATGTCACCCAGGCCTTGTAGTAAACACTTTCAAGAGGCACAATGTTGTCAGAAACCTTTTGAAATTTTAGTCTGTAAGTAAACTGTTAATTAAAGGTTTAAAATTCTTCTGTGTTTACGTAGATCAACATTCACTTGTCCTCTCACGTGCAAGAAATCGATCACTTTCATTTGCATTTTCAGGTTCATCCATTTCTTCTACAGGGTTCTTTTCTTGCAACCCACTATTTTCTGAACAAGAATCATCATCTCCATTGCTACGATGACCCTCAAGACTGTGTCTGATGCCATAAGCAAAGTAAATGAGGAAGCCTTCCAAAAGGAAAAAAAAAAAAATCATATTCAGGCATTAAAAAATAGTTATTACTCTCTGGCTGAACATATTTTTCCAAAATAAGTTTCTTCTTCAGGTATCTGAAGGTCTTCCCTGTTTCTATCCAAATTCCAGTGTACCATCTTTGCACTAATGCTCTAATAACGGAAACTTCTATCTCTAATATATGTCTAGATGCAGTTAATACAGTCTTCCATATCTTAAAGCAGAATAACTGATACACTGGGAAGAAATCTGTTATAAACAGATTTCTGTGCAATCTTAGCTATAGTTATTAGGAAAGAGAAAAAAGTGGCTTATTGAAATTAGTCCTATAGCTATTATAGGACTCAACTTGTACTTACAGTTTTGAATACATATAACTACTGCTTCAGATGCATGTATTTGTTTTGATCAGAACTATCAGCTGACTTTTATTAAAACGAAGACTCTTTTTCAAATATGTAAAGGAAGAGAATCAAATATTCTAAGATGGAATTCATGGAAAGGGGACCAATATAGATAAATGTACCTACCAAGTGCCATCCAGAAGCTAAATCTGATCCAAGTGTCTCTGCTTAATTGTACCATCAAATAAATGTTTACCAGGATACTGAATGATGGTAAAAATGGCAATAGTGGAACCTAAAAGGAAATATTTAATATGTTTGTATTGAACATAACTTCTTGTGTGTCACACAAACTAGAGGTGACACATCTAAACACTAAAGTAGAATTGTAAAATTCTTACTGGAATATAGTGGCATTTTTTTTGTCACTTAATCACCAGCTTCTGCATACTTTTAAAATACATTGTGTTGAATATGTATTTTCTAGGGCTGCATAGAAAGACTTGGCAGTATGTGCTGCATATACACTGATGAATTCCTCTATCTACAGCTGAAAAATACTATGTATTTTTATATAACCCTTCTTTCTGGAAAGCCCCCTCCCCAACTCCACCAGATTCCTTGACCTTCGTCACTATGCTTCATTATTTACATTAAATGCTCTATTAAATAAGTGATCATGGAACGTAAATGAAAGCTCAAAATGAAAGGGTTATACCCTGGAAAGTATGAGCTGTGCAGTGGTCCAAAGCACTGTGCATAATACAGACAAGTGAATGTACAATAATCAGCTTCAGAATAATTTTCCAGTTTCTAAATGCTTAAATTGAGATCTAAAATTACTTGAGCCTCAGCAACATGCACTTTTGCCTAAAGGAACACCTAGAAGACCAGTGCTGTCAAATCCACTAGCTGTAATAGCAGCTGTTCACACCAACATCAGTGGCACAGCCATTTTATGCAGTGATGCTCCTACACATGTCACACATTAAATCTGTGGACAATTAAAACCCTTTCTGTATTCGTGAGATCTGGACTGGGCTGCACAGCCATGGCCATCTGCTACCCTTACCTTCAGCAAAAAAAACTACAGTGGCAGTGCGTTAACGAAAGACTGCCTGAAAAAGAACCATCTGTCTCTCTCTGACCCTCTCCCACTTGTTGGAATCCATTCAAGCCTCTCATTAGAAAATAACATAAAGAAGATGTTATTCACCATAAATGCCACTTTCTGCTGGTTCTGAGGCTGCCTTTGGATGAGGAGAATGGTAGCAATGAAGGACACCAACAACACAGCAAGAAGGCAAATACTCCAGGGCTCCAAGTTAGCAATGAACCGAATCCCGTATGTAGTGAGGACACTTAAGCCACAAACCAAGCAAGCTGATGGAAAGAGGGAAGAGGTCACAATCTCTTCATTGAATGGGAAGTGACTGTTAAGAATGATAGCAAGTGTTCAGTATGAAATGTTATAATGAAAACACTTAATTAAAGCAAAATATATTAGACTACCGATTAGATCCATCAGGAAGTATAAATGCATTCAAGAGGCATTAATTTTGACTGAAAGAAGGCATATCATCACTGGATTTTTAATGTTGTCCTTAATAAAACTCCTTTACATCAGTTTGGACAGCTGAACACTTACCGAATAGACCTACTAAAAAGTTGACAGTAGTTGCAGTCTGCTCAGTAGGTGAACTGGATGGATTAATGAGGGCCTGAAGATTGAAGTGAGTCTCTTGTATCATATTTATATGTGATTCGCTTACTGCAGATTCCCTTTCAGATGCAGCCAAAGCTGCTTTTTCTGGGGAATATTTTGTTTGCTCATAGGTTAAACTGGGTTGGTACCTATGCATAAACAAACAGGATAATAACAAAATTACAGTTACTTTAGGATTTGCAGCAATACAGCTCTAAGAATGTGTTTAAATATTAAATTCTTTGTAGTAGAGGTTTAGAATTTCCTGATTCATAACTGCACTGCAGCAGCATACATAGTCATATATAGTCACTATCATATATAAACCAAGTTTGGCAATTCACTTATGTTTTTTTGTGAGGGGGGAATTTTGGGGGCAGTATTTTAAGCTATGTGAATGGGTCAGATAAATGACCAGTCTTGTACACACAATAAAAGGGGACAGAATCTAGTGGTCAGTGTCAGGGAAAGAGTAAGGGAGCTTCTTTCTGACTTGCTTCCTGTACTGTATGAGGCCTGCTAACTGGGATAAACTGAAATTATCCATCTGCCTTGTTAGAATTTAAGTGCATTTAAAAAATATATATGTAAAATAAGTCACCATGGGATAAAACACTTTCTTTTAAAGTGTTAATTACTGCAACAATGAATTTGAGCTAAATTTAACCTGTTACACTTCTCAAAGTTATTTAGTCTTAAGTAATAAAGACTGACTTTTTAAGTTAAAAAGTGCAATACGCAACAAAGTGAGCTATAAACACTGTCCACATAGCTGAATTTCCTGAAGCAGGAAAATTCTGTTTAAATTTGTTACTGTCAAGACCACTGTGGTACATCTAATTTAACTGTGAAAGCATTCATCCCACAATCACCTTGCTGTGTGTCTGGACTGAGTTGGTTTTGGTTTTGGTTTGGTTTGGTTTATCTTTTTTCTTCTTTTGCAGTAGAACTATTCCATAGCTTTACAGACAGAACAGATACCAGAGTTTTATTGACAATAATTTATAAGCTCACTCATTGAGAGTTAATATTTGCACTCTCTTCTAGGACCACCACAACCTCAAACACTTGGCTGGTCTTATGTTTCTGACTGGGGTAGTACAAAGCGATTCTCTGAACTTGTTCATCCTGTGAGCTACCTCAAAAGTATCTACACCTTTCACATATAGCCCCCACAAGACACAGACCTGACACACAGCATAGATTGCGTTCATATCACAGTATCACACAGTATCACAGTATAAGCAAGGTTGGAAGAGACCTCAAAGATCATCAAGTCCAACCCATTACCACAGACCTCGAGACCAGACCATGGCACCAAGTGCCACGTCCAAGCACGCCTTGAACATCTCCAGGGANATATCATTCACCGAATTTCATACACAAGCTTACATTTAGTACCTTCAGGACTAATGCTTGGACTAATACATCTTCCAGAAATTGAAAGGTGTCTAGATTTTACATGAAGATTTGACTCAAGTTACTGTTATATGACAACACAGCATTGTTTTCTTTGATGGGTCACTGCTTTCTAGTTATCATTTATATACATACAGCCAAATTTTAAACATTTAGCTATCTAGCAAAAAAAAATCCTGACCATTATGAAATAAAACACAGTAGAATACATAAGAGGTTTTTGACTCACCTAAGAATGAGGACACAGGCTGCCACAAGTGAATAAGCGAGGAGTGTACCAATAGACATCATGTCCACTAAAGCCTTTAGGTCAAACAGGAAAGCCATTATAGCTAAAAAATAAAAGAAAATACAAACATTTATATGAAGCTGACATAGAATCACAGAACTGTTTAGGTTGGAAAGATGTGTAAGATCACTGAGTCCAACTGTAAATGCTAAGTTTAGTATTAAAACATACTAAGAGCTGAGGTTTTAAAACTCTGTCTGCAGGGTAACTTTACATGGTTTTACTGATAGCAGTGTAAGTGAAACCATGGTAATCCTTCAAAACACATTTTTTAAGTCACTGACATTGCCAAACCTAATTCCTTACATCTGGGAATCTCCTTCATATAGATATGCACTGATGAGCCATACAGTCATGCTGCACAATCAAGCCATTCATATCAGACTTACTTGCACTTTAAGCATTTGCACACATGGCCTGTTGAATTGGGACCACATTAAAATACAATTTTATAGACTAAGGTTAAGATCCTTCAAGAAAAACTTAGGAAAGCTGAGAGAATGGATCCCACAGCAAAATGGGGGCAAAATGATCCGACCCAGTACATCACTGGTATGTAAATCTTCTGCTGAACTGAGAAAGAGCTCTGTCAAGAGGACTTTCAGCATTTTGTTTCAAATAAAAACAGTTTTGCAGAGTTTTAAAATTTGATTATTTATTAAAAATGTGGTAAGTTCAAGCAGCCTTCAGGAAAGGCCAGTAAAATCTCACAAGAACTTATATCCTTAAGATCACTGAAATCAGAGACAGAAACTTCCATGATAGTAAGAGGAACTACAGCACTCTTTGTGTTTACAAAAGCTAATGCCACATTCTTCTAGAGATTCTGGAATGGTGTTTTTTTTTTTTTTTGTCTATGCTGTTTGCACAGTGACACAAATAGCTGATAAAGTTAGCACAAGCCATCACTAAATTAAAGGCTAATGCTAATTGATTTGAAACATATCTGGTCACAGAACCTCTTAAAATAGTTGCATTCTCTCAATATTGTTGAGATGTAGAAAAAAAAAATCTAAAAATACCTAATGTCTTGAATCATCAGCAATCTCAACATCAGAAGAAACTCTGAAATGTCATCTTTATACACTGTATATGTATACACTAATTTTTATATATTCAGAAATCCTTAGACATTCAAAACTCATCTGGATGCAATTCTGTGTTATCTACTCTAGGTGACCTGTTCTGGCAGGGGGAGTTGGACTAGATGATCTTCCTTCCAGCTCCTAATGTTCTGTGATTCTGTGTATGATTCTGTGACAATATTTATGTTATGCTTGGTAATATATTTGTAGACAGCTGCATAAGTGCACAAACACACATGCCCCTGATATTTGATCCTGAACGAGAAAGCAAAATGTGGTTTTCAGAAAGCAAGATCACTCCATTACAGAAGGCTTATTTCATCTAAGTCTTCTTTTACAATGAAGGAAGGAGGACTATACTGTTTTCTTCAAAGACAGAGGATGTTCCTTAATCCAAGAAGTCATTTACTGGGTCGATTTCTGAATACCTCACTGCTTTGCATACTCAAAAGAACACAGGTAAGCAAAGCCGAGGAAGAACAGAACCTTCCATAATCTGATACACAGTACCTATATTTACCTTTTAGTCATAGCTTCTAAAAGCTACTTTGTAGGTCAGAACATTCTTTTACATTAAAACCAAACTAAAAAATGCCTGTGAGTTTCTGACCCGGGGGAAAAAAAACAGACACAATATCACTTTTCTACCTCTCAATTCTGCTCCAAGAAAAAACAGTAGATCAATTTATGGTGAAAACTTGGACTGACACCAAAATATTTAGCTGTGTGCAGTTTTGTAATTGCAATCAACACATGTGAAAAGGTAAGTCAGAGTAATAGCATGTGACAGTTGACTCAGCTGCAGTCTTGATCTGATGGATTTAACTAAAGGGCCAAACATCTAATCTCCTTAACGTTTCTTAAAGCTATGAATGAAAAGTCAGATAATATAAGCTGTTGCATATATCCACAGATATCCTGGTTTCAGCTGGGATAGGGTTAATTTTCTTCCTGGTAGTGTTGGTTGTTTTTTTGATTTAGTGTGAGAATAATGTTGCTAACACACTGATGTTTCAGTTGTTGCTAAGTAGCACTTAGCCTAAGTCAAGGACTTTTTTCAGTTTCCCATGCTCTGCCAGCAAGCAGGTGCACAGGAGGCTGGCAGGGAGCATGGCCAGGACAGCTGACCTGACCTAGCCAAAGGGACATTCCATACTGTAAACTGTCACACTCAGCATATAAACAGAGGGGAGTTGGCCAGGAGGGGCCAACTGCTGCCTGGGGACTGGCTGAGCATTGGTCAGCAGGTGGTCAGCAATTGCACTGTGCATCACTTGTTTTTTTTGAGTTTTACTTCATTCTGGTTTTGTTATCTCCCTTTTAAAATATTGTTGTTATTGTGACTACTACTACAGCTTTATATTATATTTCAATTATTAAACTGTTCTTAACCCACAAGTTTTACTTCTTTTTTTTTCTTTTTCTTTCTTTTTTTTTTTTTTTTTTTTTTTCCTGATTCCTCTCCCCATTCAATCAAGGGGGCAAGGAGGAGTGAGCAAGTGGCAGCCTGGTACTTAGTTTCTGGCAGGAGTTGAACCACAACAGTAACTGTTCTAGCAAAACTATTTATGGCCACAAGTAATTAAATAACTGTATTTTTAAAAACAGAAGAAGAAATTACTCATTCTCCAGACAGATAAAGCTGTCTTCAGCTGAGTAGTTGACACAGCAAATTCACCAAACTGTCTAAAAACAGTCCAAGTGATGCCTGCTTCATAGCTATAGTCAGGGCTATGGAACTGTATCAGTCAGATTTCCAGCTGGGTCATATGGTTTTCCTTCTACCATGATTTCAGATGAAGATGTTCATTTAATCCCACATAACTCCACTTCCAAATTCTTATGGGGGAATATGTCAATATTATAAATCCAAATTCTATAGAGTCAAAGTAACAGAAGTAATGCTAAGAAATTGACGTGTGATCTGACCAAAGAAATGGGAAGGGCTATTAATGCTGCTTCTGAGAACTATCTAGACAATGCTCTTGCCTTCCCAAACTACTGTCAAGTGCATGGTGTGAGCAGTTCCAGTCTTGTGGCATTTGAGGATGACTCTGACTATAAACAGTAATATTTTGGTCTCAGTTCTGAACCTCTTATTTGATACCAATTTCAGCCAGGATTTCAAAATATTATAAGGCACATATTTAATATTTTAATTACTTTTAAGACTTATTTATTTGCCTTTGAGTTCAATACTTCTAGAGATTCCCCCTTTCTTAATTAGATATCCCACTGAAATAGCAATGAATTTGGGGCACAGCTACACGTACTTCTGCACGAAGAATGGACAAAAGCAAAACAGTTGTATTTTAGGCATTTAAGAGTTGGCAACAGCTCCCAAAGTGCTATTTTGCTCAAGTAAGTGTGAGCATGTATGTGTGTACATACATGTGCATACACACATAACCCCACGACACACACACATGCCACTCAACCACAGTATGCTATGCCTATATGAAACTAGAATCACTTTCTTTAGAAGAAAATCTTCAGATCTTTGTATTTTACACAAAAGTTGATCCTGCTCCAAATGTAGATTTTTTTTCCCGCATGTCTCACATAAGACATAACAATTGTTCTCCTCCATTATAGATGTGTTAAGTATATAGGTGGACATCAGACAAGGAAATCTTGTAAGCAGACCAACAGTCTAAGGGACTCAGATTAAGTAACAATCTTATTCACAATACGAGAGGCCAATATTGGAAAAGGAAAAAAAAAAAAAATTATTTTGAATTCTGTGATGTTAAGTATATCACCACCACCACCACCATGATTGACATGATCTGGAGTTCTCACACCCTTCGATTACTTGGTAATTTTATTCCCATTCTACATGCAAGGGAAGTTAACAAGCAGCCCTTTTCAAAAATATGAGGTACCATGCACGTGCATAGAGTGTTTCAGTCTCAGTTTTAAGTAACATGGGCTTTGAGAGCTTACCAGAGATGAACCCTGCTGTCATGGTGGCAGAAACTGGTGTCTGCCTCTTACTCACTTTGGCAAGAAAACTAAAGAGTAACCCATCACGTGCCATGGCAAACAGAATTCGGGGCAAAGGGAACATAGAGCCGAGAAGACTAGAACAGAAAAATGTATAGTTCAAATACAGGTTATTAAGAGCACAATGCTTTACTGGTAAACCAACTACACAAAAAAGAAAGCATGGAAGAGTTAATGGGTTTAGGTATAGTATTGGTTTAGGCTCTGTGTTGCTGCTCTTGGCTTTTTGTTTGGTTGTTTGATGTTCTTGGTTCTGGGTGGTTGTTTATTTTGAACCTAGGCTTTCAAAGCTCTTGAGGTTATGCAACGAACAACAAAATCTGTGGCAGAGAAAAGTTTCACTGGAAGCCTACTTTACCTAGCAAGAATCCTATCATTTCAGTCCAAAGCAAATCAAAGCTGCACAACGGTGGTTTGTTTCCATATATGCAACATGTTTAGCAGTGCATCTTTCTTTACAAGGATCAACTCTCAGTCTCACCTGCTACTGCACCAGACGATAGAGTAGCAACTACTGGGGTCTTCGTTTTGGAATTGATTTGAGCTAGACATGTGAAAAGCAACCCATCCTTCGCCATAGCATAGATTACACGTGGCATTGGGAAAATGGATCCAAGAAGACTGAGTAAAAAGCAAACACATGCAACATGGCAAACACAGTTCATGCAGAGTGTATCATGGACAAGATAAACAATGTTAATTAATGGCATGTATAGAAACAAAATTGATGATTGTAAGACAAAACCAGAAAGCCTGATAGCCCAAGATCTACAGATCAGACAAACAGAAAATTCCTTTTCCCTGTAAAGTTGGTTTCTTTGATTTTTTTTTTTTTTCTAAATTAGATAAGTAGATTAGCAAAATAACTTTTGCCATCACTGTAGTTCTTGGGTATTAGTGGACCAGGACATGTTCCAGGTCACACTAACTATGCAATTAAGCTTTAGTATTCCTGGAGAAAGTCTGTCAGTCAGCAGCAGCAAATCAATAAGCATTAGAAGCGTTTCTTACACTCTAGATTTCCATGTGAGGCTGCTGATTAACAGTAATTCAAAGTAAGCACCACACATTTATACTTGGGCATATTATTTCTTTCAATTAAAGCACCTCTAGACAAGCTTTAATAAGATTGGTTCGTTTTCTTTGGGTCTTTTTGTTTGGGTTTTGCTTTTTTAAGAAACAAAGCTACCAAAATTAAATGTGTTATTAGCAGAACACAGAAAGCTTTAAAAATGTTGATAACTTGAAGCTCTTTTTAAAAACAAACTTCTTTTCCTCTAAGCAAAATAATTGTAATTATAATTAAGAAAACAAAAAACGTTGCAATGAGAAAAGGCAAAATTATAGACAGTATGACCTCTGCAGCAAGCACATGAGTTTTTAACCAGGTGAATGGTTGCCTTTCTTACTTTAATAAACCAACTGTAGCACTTAGAGAAGGCACAGCTTTTGCATACCACACATACCAATTACCTGCAGTAATGCTTGTGAGACACAAGTGTTAAAGTTAGGCACAAATGAGTGAACTGATTTTGATGTATGAATGTTCCTTCCAAAAAAGAACCTTTTTCTGAATCAGAATGACACCTGATTTTTCAAATAAGGATACTGTTAAAATTCACTGCCAAATTTGCTGGTTGTTGTGGCTCTGTGAAATTTATTTGTCCTATCCATCTTAAATTACATTCACATAAATAGCAGAACTATTAACAAACTTCTTTATTCTGAAGAAGCAAGGTCACCACATAATATTAGAAGAGGTACCTATGTGAACCAAAAAGCAATGATGCCAAATACTTTTTCTTAATTATACCTCTAAGCTGAGGAATATGAAATACAATTTCCTTTGTTTTGAACTGAGTCAACAGACTGAGAGGTTAACCTCTGCATGTAAGTAAATTGAGGTCTTCAGAATATACTGGGGAAAGAGACCAACAGTCCAAATTTACAAAAAAAGCATTTTACCATCTCAACTCATTTGTTTTCCAGTATTAATTTCTTTAATTTCTGCTTATATATCAATTCTACTATTTATCAATATAGATGACAAATTCAATAAAACCCTCCAAACTGAGGGGCACCATGACAACTAGTTAGAAAATAGCCGTAACCCCAGAATGAACTACCCAACTGTGTCATTCCTCAGTCACTCGATGAGTCTCTTAATGTCATTCTGAAGCTATTTCCATTTTCTACCCCCTCCTACATAAAAATATTTCTTTCCTTTAAACCATTATCAACTGTCAATGTGCTTATCTTCTTCAGGCTAATGCTTACAGGGTTATCTCAGAGTGATACTAGAATTAGTGCTTCAACGGGCATGTCTTTTACCTTTGCAGAGAGGCAGCCAGTATTCTTACCGCTGAAGCGCACATACATGAGCTCAGATAGAAGACTGGCATCAGCAGTTTTCCATCTCTAAATTCAAGTATCAAGCAATGTCCTGTTCTATGAAAGTGTTTATACCACATTACAATTGGAGTGTAATACATATATGAACACATGCTACCATATGTCATGCCCACCGTGACCTTTTAATCAAAATAACAGTTAAGATTACATCCACAGTTTCACAAAAAGGAATAAATTATAATAAGTTCACAGCTATAATCTACATCTCAAATCCCACATAGAAACCACAGGAGGGGATGATGTCAGAAGACAGACTGGCTACTGGAGGAAAGCAGAGACAGGCAACAAAGTTGAAGAGTGGAGCTAGTTAATCATCTCTTCAATTTTGCCTGCAAATACAGAGAGCCCATAAAGCTACTGAGTCATTGGAAGTACATAGCAAGAAATGACAAAATGGGTGAGGTTTATTTTATCAGTTAATAACTTGCAGGTCACATGTCTGAAAATAAATATTTTAATGGAAAAAAAACTTTTAGGTAATATGCCAAAGAGGTGGAGTTCAATAACAGTACTATTGAAAAAAAAAGGAACTTAAAATTGATGGACTTAATGTGATAAAGACCTGCTTAAGTCTAAAACATGCAGGAACTAAGCCTTCAACATGAATCAATGAACATATATTTGAATGTCATATATTACTCATCAGCTTTCCCCAGTAAAATTAGTATTTCAATGTCTTTACCTTGTAGACAAAGCACAGAGGGATCCCACTGCTACAACATATTTTGCAGGACCCCATCCAACATACGCAAATGCTACTGGCAGAGGACTTTTCTCATCTAGTAGATAATATGGCATCATAAGGGTCAGTGCAGCTGAAACTCCAAAATAGGCCAAGAAGCAGACAAGCAGGGACACCACAATTCCTATGGGTATGGCTTTCTGAGGATTCTTGACCTCTTCTCCTAAAAAAAGCAAAAAAAAAAAAAAAAAAAAACCACCAAAAATTCGAACTCATTTCCACCTTAAGCTTTAAAAACTAACATCAAAGTCAAATTATTTGCAAATCTAAGCCTGTAGTGATAGGACAAGGGACAATGGTTTTATATTAGAGAAAAGTAAATTTAGTTTGGATGTTAGGAGGTAGTTCTTTAACATGAGGGTAATGAAACACTGGAACAGGTTCTCGAGGGAGGTAGTTGAGGGCCAATCCCTGGACATATTCAAGGTGGGGCTCAAAAAGGCTCTGAGCAACTTGATCTAGTGGAGGATGTTCCTGCTCACTGGAAGGGGGTTGGACTAGATGACCTTTGGAGGTTTCCTTCCAACCCAAACCATTCTATGATTCTGAGTCTATGAACACTACTTTGTAACAGAAGTATTAAAAATCCATGTAAAATAAGCTCAATGGCATAGGAAAAAAAAAAAAAGTAAAGCCTCAACAGCTTCTTGTCAGAAGTAGCATCTAAAAATTGAGGCAAACTAAAGAACATAAAACACATTCTATGGTTGGAGTACTCAAAGCCCATAATCTGAAGTCGTTTGACTACAACCAGTGTTCTCATTCCCTATCAGCCATATACAAGCCAGCCTTTAGGAGGCAGACCTCATCTCAGAGAACTGTAAAAGTAAGCAGGTGGTATGGGCAGAAAAAAGTATACTAAGCACTTCCCAGTCCTAGAAAGCATCAGTTAGGTTTCCTTAGAACAGGAATAAAAAAAAATAAACCTTCCTTCTCCCTCTCAGAATGACAGCCACATTCAGGAATGAATTCAGACTCATTCTGCATGGATGGAAGAAGGTTTAAGAGAAAGCAAAGGAAGAATAGACAGATTGTTACATTGCTTTTGCTTTGTTTTTTACAAAAATGATAAAAAGGCCTATTATACATACACACCTACACATATATACACACATATAAATACTATACCAGTTGTTGCAATGCAGTCAAATCCTACAAAAGCATAAAAACAGGTTGCAGCACCAGCCAATGTTCCTGTGAAACCGTAAGGCATAAAACCACCACTCCCATATATGCTTGTCACATTCTCACAGGATGAACAATTCCTATAAAGAACAAAAACACAGCAGAAATATTATTTATTATTATTTTTATTATTGTTATTGCAAAATCCTGCATCCTCCTGCCGTACCACTCTGGAAAACCACAGTAAAATACTCTTGTCAAAAACTACAGCCTTACCAAACTGCACTAGAAACCTTTTTTTTCTTTTGTCAAAGCTTGTATGAAAGAGAAAAATAACAGTAAATGAAAGAATACCCAAACCAAGTAACTATCATCTTAACTCTCTTTGCAGTGAAACACATTAAAGCACTAATGGTGTAGGCAACTCCTGTGTCATACTCACATATCACATACTGCAGTTAATAAATGGCTTAAGGACAAGAAGTCAGTGAACCTCTAATGAAAGAATATCCAATAATAAAAGAATATCCAATAAAAGAGGACTCAATAATAAATGCCTTAAGGACAAGAAGTCAGTAAACCTCTAAAATGGCTGTGGACCACAGTATTGAAATAGGATTAGTTTTCAAAAGGAAACTACAAAGAACATTTTTAAAGCATTTTGAAGGGAATGGAAAGTTTATCATTCTCAGCAACAGAGGTTTTAGTTTAGGTTTTAGTCTAAAGCAAGTATAACAGAAAATTGTTTGGAATGAGTATGTAAACTGTTTTTTAAAAAAATCAGAATTACTCTGTTACTGCAGTAAGGTGTATGAGATAATCTTCATTTATTTTCCAGTTGTCAGGATCTCCTTTCACGAAACCAGAAATCATAACGAAGAGTAGGACCAAGATGTTAATAGCAGTGAAAATCTTATTCACCCATGCAGATTCTTTTACACCAAACGATAAAAGACCTATAAGATAAAAAATATTTTAGAGATGTGAATGGTCCCTCAAACTAATAAAACAGCATTTTAAAGAACACATGCAGGCAGTACTGTGAATAATACTAAAAAAACCAGCATTAGATTTTACGCTTTTAAGAAGGCGTAGTGCAAATTTACTAGACTCTTGGAGAGCATTGCAGAAATAATCAAGCCTGTTGGAAACTACTTCTTTAATTGAATTCTTTAAGTATTTTAAAGTATTTTGAGAAATTGTAACTTACTGCTTTTCCAACATTCCAATACATCTATTTTTTTTATATGATGGAGGAAAAATAGGTACAAAATTCCGTGCTTGGTAAAAACAGATTGGTAGAATCTATTCCTTACTGAATAATTACTCATTAGATTAATAAGAAAGAAGATTAATAATGTAGTCGGTATACTCTAAGCTTTTCAGGGCACAGCTATCACAGACTAAGAGTGCCATTTCCTAGCTCGTTAATTGAACCTTTAAAAGAACTGCATGCCTCCCATTTGTACACACTGATACATAAAGATTCTAGAAAACAGAACGATGCAAATACACATGCCTCAGGCTGTACAGTAGTGTTTTTAAACTATCTGGAAGTTATTTCATCAGGATCCTACTGTGTCATTTGATATCTTACAATACTTGACTGTACTAACAATTTAATGGAAGAGCAGGCAGTGGGCAGATCAGGAAAAATGAAATGCAATGGGAAAGCCTTCACAGGTTCTTTGCACTCTATGATCACATACATGCTTTCCCTCATTAGTTAGAGATTAAGTCTGAAATTTTTAAGCCTCTCAAGATAATGTCTAAAAAATTTCAAACTCCACTATTAAGACATTTGCTATCTTATCAAAATGCAGAAGCTGTCATATGAGCTGCTCAAGTTAAGTTCTTTCGTGGCATTTTTGTTGGAAATAGGAGTATGGTTTCTTTAGCTCATTGTCTCCCACTGTCTTAATCAGCCTACTATAGTATGAAACACAGCATGTACATTTTTTCAAGTCCCTTCTGTAGGAAAAAAAAAATTAAAAATCCCCAAACCAGATTTCTGTGCACTTTCCTGCGCTTAGCACATACCATTTTCTGTAAAGCATCATCTGCTACTCCTGTGATACAGCTTTGCACAGCTCAGAATCCACTTACTGTATCATGCTCAGCATACACAATCCTGAGCCATCCCCACTGCCCCTCCTCTCAGCAGCAGTGAATTCCACCCAGTTCGTTTAGTGGTGTTTGTCTGCTTACCACAGAGACCTGGAGAGGTCATTTGCAGCATGAGTGCAAGAGAAGTGAAGCAGGAATGATGGTGGGGATGAAAGGACAGGACACAAAGAAAACTCAGCAGTGGCAAACCACAGGAGAAACATTTGCTCTTCTATCAAAAATCTTTGGTTAGGAGACAGGAATGGCAATGGAGAAAGCATAAAAGGTGGCAGCATCTATACTAGCATTTCATCATTTGATTTGTGGAGTTTCAGTTCTCTGATTTTTGAAATGTTACTTTTTTCTTCCTCTTTCCTTTGGAAGAGGTGAAACTGAAAGGTATATACCTTTCAGTATATGTATAGATATATGTAGCTATATACCAAACTCATTCCCGTCCCTCCTGAAGACATAAGGGTCTGAACTGGTCATATAGGCAACTCTGAGCCACAAACATGACAAGATGCTGGACTGAACCTTGTCTAGTAAGCTCCCTAATCTTCCTAAGTGTGAGAACTCATCTTTTTTATGTACAGAGACCTAATAAAAAGAGTCAGATGCACTGGTTGCACATTACAGCATTAGGAATTGAACAGAAATGTTCTTCTAAGTACTGCATCCAAAAAAACCACTCAGAATAACAGAACAGGCAGTTATACCCATGTAACTTAGCTTCATCTCCCAGAGAACAAAAGCTCCTGCTTTTGTCTGATCTGGAGGGAGACTAAATATGACAAATATTTGAGATCTGGGCAAGACCTCTACTGAACATTTGAGATGCTTCTAGCAAAGCCTGAAAACAAACTATACATTTTAGAATGCACCTACTGCTTCCTTCACTTCTGATGGCAGTAAGAACATTTCCTTGTGGAAAGCGACTGTTTAGACTAGATGTTAGGAGGAAGTTCTTTCCAGTGAGGGTGGTGAGGCACTGGAACAGGTTGCCCAGGGAGGTTGTGGCTGCTCCCTCCCTGGAGGTGTTCAAGGCCAGGTTGGATGAGGCCTTGAGTAACCTGTGCTAGTGGGAGGTGTCCCTGCCTATGGCAGGGGGGTGGAACTAAATGATCCTTGAGGTCTCCTTCCAACCTTACCATTCTATGATTCTATAAATGCACACATGCAAGTAAGTTGCAGTATTTTTGATCCTTCACAGAGCATACACATGGTGTAGATTTTTGTGCTTTAGAAACCATATATAACTAGAGATAATAATAAAAAAAAAACCAAAAAACCCAAAACTCAGAATTGAGTGCAGCACATATGAAAGGTTTACTTGGGTTTCAAACAAGTCCGTTGGGCCATGTCACTATGCTGGAGTGTCCTTTGGCTGAAACAAGTTCTAGGCTAAACAACTCTTTTGAAGACTTAAAAATGGGAAATCTATTTTATACTGAATAAGTTAACAATTTAGAGGGGAAAAAAACCTTCCAAATACCCACAACATGCATGATGTGTAATTTAAGTAAACCAGGTCACATCACCAAACTACAGAGCTTAACCTCAAGGTCCCTCTGAAAGCATTTACCAGTGATAAAGCCATAAAATCCACAAAACTGTATAATTTTCCTGTTATCATTAATCTGTATCATGGGTTTTATAATGTACTGAGAAGTTGTTTGGTTTTTTTTTTATATCTCAGCTTCAACAAAAGAAGAGGGTTCAGATGAAAATTTTATTATTAAAGTTTAATTCCCAGAATGTCAATTGTGTCAATATGTATCTGAACTTCTTAAACATTATTAAGGTGTTAACCACAGTTAAGCATTCTGTAAGAAACACCCTGACATCACAACCGCCATAAATGAATATATCACCTTACCTGATAACAGCAATATAAGGAATACAGCAAAGAAATCAGGATACTCTGCTAGCCCAGAGTAATTCATTTTGAAGTAGGTTCTGAAGAAATGACCAATCTGTTTTCCAAGAAGTTCATCAAAAGTGCCACTCCAGGCTCTTGCTACGCTTGAGGTACCTTCATAAAATACATCTATGTTTAAGGGTTTTGCATACATACAATGGGATACAATAACTTGGGCTGAAAAATAAATAAAACTAAGCATGTTGCTATTTGCATTTGAAATAAGCAGAGCATGCCAAAGCAGTGTTTTGCTGAGGAATTGTAATGTTTTGGAATTTTTCTGCATGGTAGAAAAATGTTACCATTTCTGAATGGTAGCATATTATTCTGCAAATGAAATATAGAAAATCGTACCTCATTTGTTCCCCAAAAAATATTACAGAAACTATTTCTGTATTATTTATATCTGAAGTCATTTTGTAAGACCTGAAGTTACAGTATGATATATGTTAAACAACATATGGCAATGTAAGAAAGCAGTTTAAAAAAAAAGCATGAAAAGAAGTTTGTCCACCTGGAAGTAATGCAAAAACCACTAGCAAGATGTATATTGGTACAGTTAGTATTTAAGATTCATACTTTCCTATGGCGACAAATGCACATGGACATGCCTAAATACAACCTGACTTTCACGACTCTCCTATCATGAACTGCACTTCAGTACAATACTAAAGTGCATGGATTTGGTAGTGATTTGGGCAACAGTCCTGTATTTAGGAATACATATGCAGTTAGATGTGCTTATATACAATAAAAGGGAATGCTTGGAACATGTTTCTCTGGAAGAAAAAGGCTTTGAATCAAAAAATGTCATCTCTGCTACAGCACTGAAATAGTTATTTGAATATCTGCTGTATAAGCATTGATTTTATTTGGATTTGGTCAGCCTTCTATTTTTCTGGATTACCTGACAGGTCACTATTTAATTAGCATGAAGCTACAGTAAAAAGTTAGTACTTAAAACATCACGACTTTCTTGAACTGAGGCACTATAGTGATGGGGTCCCTGTAATGTCTTTGCTGTGTTTATTCAGGGGGAAAAACAAAAGCTTCTTGATTTCACAGAAATTATTCCTGTTGACTAAAGACAGAACTGAAATAGTTTATTTTTGTGCATCATCATTGGACTGACATAATTTTTATACAAGGTATGCAGTTCACACTGCTGAAGACACACTGTTTACTAAAGAATCTTGCAAAAAAACTGTTGCAGTAGTGATGGGAAAGGAACATGAGGAAATAACATAATTAAATTACTTTTGTTATTTCATCTCAGCAAGAGTAGCTAAGTATAGAGGCAGAAAGACAGACCCCCAGTAGGTATCTTATTGCTGTCTCTGAAACCCTTGAGACCTGTGTTTGTGTGTTTGTACTTAAGCTTACCTATAACATAGGATAGAATGAGATTCCAACCAGTGATAAAAGCCCAGAGCTCACCAACAGTTACGTAAGTATACAAATACGCAGAGCCAGTCTTGGGAACACGAGCACCGAACTCAGCATAGCAGAGACCTGCCATCACAGATGCCAGCGCAGCAATGAGGAAAGAAATAACAATGCTAGGTCCAGAATCAGATTTGGCTACTTCTCCAGCAAGGACATAAACACCAGCACCAAGGGTACTTCCTACTCCCAGGGCTATAAGGTCCACTGTTGACAAGCATCGGCACAACTTGGAATCCTCGGGGCTTTCACCACTGACATTCTTCTTCCGCACCAGACACCGAATGAAGGACAAAGCTGGTCCACAGGGCAACATGGTGGATGTGGAGCTCTGAAATAAATTACAAAAGCCAACAAAGACACTGGTGAAAAACAATGAAAAAAAATGTATTTGCACTCTTCTGTGACATTAAATAAGATGCAATGGTTTTTGTTTGTTTTTTTTTCCTCCAGGAAACAAATCAGGGATACAGCATTCTTAATTTCATATTTAGTAGTTATTTCCCCAAGGAAAAAGATACATTATCTTTATACTGCTGTAAAAAAATAAGAAATTGTTTCTATTTATATGCTTATGACCACTTCTTAACCACTTCTAAAACAGGACCAGAAGTCATTATCTCATATATCATAAGGATTTTTAACATAAGGATGAATGCCAATATAAATAAGGATCTTAAACTCCAACACTAAGGCTATAAAGTGCAAAAGCTCTAAAACATATCATTCTGACAGAGTCAATGCAATCTCCTTTTGGCCTGAAAAACGTGACTTTTGCTTATAGTATTTGCTTCAATAAAAACTGCTTGAAAGCAGATTTAAAATACTCCTTCACACCAATGAATTTTCCCAGAACTAATTATCTTTACAAGACATTTCAGACAACTCTTCCTAACAGTCATCTAACAAAATCTGACGGGGTAACTGCTTATGCGATGCCAATTGCAGTTTTTCAATATTCTGAGTGCATTCTGCATCGTGGGGTGCAATCAGCTCTTGCTCATAAGCTCTGATTTTGTGATCAGCAAGGTCCTGGAGGCCAGCAGGTGGACAGCACTTTTCCCTGGCTTGTGATCTGGGTGCCTACTATGAGGAATAGTAGTGAGCCTGCTTTCCAGCTCAAAAAAAAGAAATGGTAACTGAGGGTCCAATGCATTTTCTTGAGACGCAGGGCACAGGCATTCAGAAGAAATTAGTATCTCAAAGAGGCAGCATTAATGTACAAATTCGGTTTTTCTTTATGCATTTGTTTGAATTGTGTTGTTAATGCCTAAGAATACGATAAGAATTGAGTGATACCATCTGCGATCTCCCGTAAGAGGTTGTCTTTGCAATTCATATCATTCATACCATAAATATCTATAGTCTGCTCATGATTTAAGTGGAACCCTCCCGGTAACTGAGAATCATTTTCATTCAGACAAGCTGTTAGCTTCCTCCCTTCCCACTCAGTTTCCTAGAGCATTAAAGGACATTTCTACCTACAATAGTTAATCCACTAACAGCAATGACTATACATTAAGGTGGATAGCTCACTTAACAGTGTTTCATCCTAGAACAAAGAGTCAAAAGCAAGAGAACTACCCTTGTGTATGACAAATAAAGAGGTGTCTGTGCAGAACATTTCCTCCCTATTGTTCTAATAGCTCCCCATGTTCAGCATCTCAGACAGGCCAGTTCTGTCTTCAAAGAGCATTCTTAAAGAAGAAAGGTCTCCATTCCCTTTCAAGGAAAAGGAAGTTGATAAAGGGTAGTTAATGGAATTGAATAGCTCTGGGCAGTGATGCTTAATGTCCATTAGAAAGGCAATAGCTGCCCCAGGCCAGTGGAAGGAGGCAAGACAGTCGAGTTTCCAAAGTTCCTCTGCAATTAGGCAGTCCTTTCAGCCCGCTAGACTCTCACAGTTGTGTACCTGATGGTATTACATTGTCTTCCCCCACTGAAGAGATTTTATGCATCAGCTTCAGAAACAAGATCAGTGCGTGTGAGAAGACAGAAGAGATCCATAAAGTCTTCAGAGGAGAATCAACAGTGAGTCGTTCAGCCAAAATCCCCTGTTGTAGCTCCCAAACGCTTCAGTAAAAGCGATATTTCTTTGGGCTTCACCAAAGAGGGCCACTCCATTCCCCCAAAGCTGGGTTTGTCTATCCTGGGATGTACTTTGACAGCTATCCTCAAGGTCACTATGGGGATTTTTTGGTTGCTTGGTTGGGATTTTCCCCAAATGATGGTTAATTTGTTATTTCATTGATGGGAAAAACTACTCTGTCAGACGTTGTTCCTGGAGCACTAAACACTTCCAAGACTTTGTTATTCAAACAGCATCTCAGATTGCTCTGCTCCTTTGCAGTTTGGTACAAGAAGTCATAAAGGTTGTGAAGTCATCTCTCCCAGTGGCTTGTGACAAAATAAGAGGGGTTTTCATGCTCTTGCTTTCTCTGATTCTTGTGGAGAGGACAGGAGTCTAGTTTTTGCTAGCCACAAGCCATTAAAACAAAACACCTGTTCTGATTCAAACCCAATCTTTCCTCCTCATCCTTTGAAAACTGGAGCACAACCGAAGACAAAAGTTCTAGACACAAACTTTGTGACAGTAGATGATGAACACATCCGTTTTAAGATGACCACTGCAATCCAGAATGTCCCACAACATTCCTATGTTTTTACTATTCACACAAGCATAACAAACACTGCTTTACAACTTCTGTTGGTGTGTACCGAATGCAGGATTGATGACTAATTGTTTAAAAGTTAGGCTGACATTGCTTACATTAGGTTAAGATGGTCTCAGAAAGAGGGGTTGATGAAGTTATGCTAACGCTGCCTACTGTAAGGTAAGAGTATACTGAGATAACTGGTTATAGAGGAACCACGTCAAGGACAAAAGGCTGGAGATGCCCTAAACACTGAGGATAAACGTTGTTTGGAAAAGTCAGCTAAGTCCCCCGTGCTGGTGCCCTGGTGTTGAACTTACCTCATTGTAGTATCATTATAATGTGAAAATCTGCACCTCCTATCTAGGGAAGCTCCCTACTCAAGTAAGCTCCTTACCCTCTGAGCATGCAAGTGAATTTAAGGGTAACTGTATCTTTAAGATGAAGCAAGAAAGAAGCCAACCAATGGGTAGTTTTTATGTGTTGGCATGAGGCATATCTGCCACGAATTTCAACCGTCGTGGAATTACCACCTAGCGCCCTTTTCTGCACAGAACTGGAATAAAGCAAGTATCTCAGTTCTGTGTGTCAGTTGTCTTTTGCACACCAGGTAAGAATCTAGATCTGGGACAATAGCATTGTACCNTTTGTTTGTTTGGTGGGGTTTTTTTGGGGGGGTGTTTGTTCCATTTTTTCTGTCAATATTTCTGAAGCTGTACCAATCACTTAGAATGTTATATTAATATACTCGTTAGGCTGTAGCCCATGGCAACAAGCAGCAATCCTCTTCACCATGCCCTTCACCTTAGCAATTTCAGTGTTGCAGAAACATGGCACTGTCAGAAGGAATTACTCCCCGTGTCCCTCCCNACTAATTGTTTAAAAGTTAGGCTGACATTGCTTACATTAGGTTAAGATGGTCTCAGAAAGAGGGGTTGATGAAGTTATGCTAACGCTGCCTACTGTAAGGTAAGAGTATACTGAGATAACTGGTTATAGAGGAACCACGTCAAGGACAAAAGGCTGGAGATGCCCTAAACACTGAGGATAAACATTGTTTGGAAAAGTCAGCAAAGTCCCCCGTGCTGGTGCCCTGGTGTTGAACTTACCTCATTGTAGTATCATTATAATGTGAAAATCTGCACCTCCTATCTAGGGAAGCTCCCTACTCAAGTAAGCTCCTTACCCTCTGAGCATGCAAGTGAATTTAAGGGTAACTGTATCTTTAAGATGAAGCAAGAAAGAAGCCAACCAATGGGTAGTTTTTATGTGTTGGCATGAGGCATATCTGCCACGAATTTCAACCGTCGTGGAATTACCACCTAGCGCCCTTTTCTGCACAGAACTGGAATAAAGCAAGTATCTCAGTTCTGTGTGTCAGTTGTCTTTTGCACACCAGGTAAGAATCTAGATCTGGGACAATAGCATTGTACCTCAGGCATGATCACCTTTCAGATTTGGCCCAGACAACCCACAATTCTGGTACTGATCACTTCTTACCTGATAGGAACATGCAGCAGGAAGAACTGAAGATCTTATAAGGATATTTGGCCTCCACACAGACCAAATGACATAGGTAAGTGATGACAAAATGTCCTCAGAAATCATGGGCGAATAACCTTTTCTGAGGTGTCCCTTGTCAGACAGGTCCCTTAACGCAAGAGAACAACCTGGGCACTGCCTCAGGCACAGCCGATCATAAAGCTGTGGCCAAGCATGTCTCACACTCAAGTACTAATGCACAGAAGCAATGACAGTAACAGCTGGGTGTGCCTTTTGGTGGCAGCATTGTTGTAGGTAAGCTTACACTGACTGCAACCACACACTCTTAAAAAGGGTCTTGACTCATGTACTGGTAAGATGGGCAAATCTCACCATTTCCTCTTCTTTTGATTTTTAGGGCAAAGGGGAACATGAAGTACAGTAAGTGAACATGGAGAGAACATTATCTCTTCTACATTTTGACCGGTAAGTCTCAGTATTTTCCTAATTCCTTTTTATTTCCTCCTTTATCCACAGCAGACTATTGCTTCATCTTTGCCTGTGTTGCCATGAGCTCCACCGGTACTGTCCCAGGCCTCTGCTAACATCCTGCACAGCCGATGAACTCCAGCTTTTCTCTGAGCCTTCCCGGGGAGACCCATGTGACAGCTTGGCAAGTGAGGCTTTTAATAACACACTGGGTAATCAATCAAGAAGGAAGTGAGCACTCAATGCTCTGCTACTGACGAAGCTCACAGTGCTTCTGAGGCATCTCTGAGGCATCTGTCCTATGTTTCTAGGGCTGACTTGGATACCTGCCTGTGTTTGAACAGTAGCTCTAGGCATGTAGCCTGAAAGTGTGATCAGTCAGTCAGGGTGGACAGAGTTGTTCATGAAGTTTAAACAGAGTAAAGATTGAATACTGAGCTCATACCGAGTTTTAGCACAGGAAGTCAGTGGTATGAAACTAAAAATGAAAATGCCCTTGTACTCACCAAGCATGCTGTCGTTTCTAATTAAGGTAAGGGCCAGACTCAACTTGTTGCTCCTCCCATGCACGCAAACCTACGCTAGGCTCCACTTCGGTGAAGTCTACAGAAACATTTGTCACAAGCAAACACCCATGTGAAGCCTGTTTGTGACCTTGCCATGTACCTTCTGCTGTGTACAACTGAGGTGGCAACTCTGGATCAGAAGTGCTGGATCACTGCACTTTCTGAAGTCTGTTTTGAACTAAGTTTTCCTTTAGCTACCAATTACTCTGTAACATGGAATATCTTCAACAAGCCTCCAAAAAAGGGAAGCCCGAGTTCAACTGCCTTATAACTTCAGGACCAATGTTCAGCCTGCAATCAAGCCCCCTCCTTCCTTGAACACATTCCTAGAAAGAATTGCAATGCTGTCCACATTACGGTTTACAGTTTTATCCCTTCAACAGCATGCAACAGAGACAGACAGGAGAGAATGCCTTTAGATAGGAAAGGATTGGACAAATCTATCTAATATGGTGGGGGGAACCCCAAAAATTCTTCATGTCTGATGTCTAGTAGACGTTCATGGTGTCAGTGTACCCGAATAAGCACAGATAGTTCTTAGACTTTTTTTACTTTTTTTTTTTTTTTTAGCAGCAGCTCCTGCTGCTGTTAGACCCCTCTTAGTTTCAGTCTTTCCTTGCCTGTTGTAAACCAGATCATTTACTGCTTGATCACCACACATCCTAATCCTAACCTGAGCAGTTGAGTTCAGCCTTACCATTCATATTAACTCATCCATTCATATGGATGATTAGGAACATTTAATGGACACTTATCATTAGCCCTCTTCTAGCAGAAAAAGTTTAGTATCATAAAACTTAAAACCACAAACACAATGAAAGAGAAAAGTCTCCATCTGCAAAGTTTGTATTCATCTTTAGAACTTCTTGGACTGCTTCTCAATCATGCAAAATCTACCATTTTTGCAAAGAATTTTCCATGTAAAAATAACCTAATAACTTCCTGATCCAAAAGAAAACACAAACAAAAGGTGGATATTGGAGTAAATAAAGTAGCTTATATCATGTATCACCACATTCTTCGATTAAAATAACATTTTAATTCAATTAAATGCAATAAGTGGCTTAAGCACTTTTATAAAGGAGTATAAAACCTCTTAAAATTTTAATAATGCTATTGAGATGTATATTTAAAGATTCCTGAGGTCACTGAGATAATATTATATATTATACTATAATTTTTTTCTTGTAGGAGTTTAACATTTTAAACAGCATACCAATCAGAAAGAAAATATTCCAGTAAGTTTGTAACGTATTGAAAATGGGAAAACGTAAATATACACTGACTACAGACAGATTAATCCATTTTCTTCTTTCAACCTCATTCACCTGAAAGAAAGGTAAGTTTATATTTTATATTCTGTCTGTAGAAATTATGAGAAAAAAAATGTTCTCTCTTAAATACCTTTAGCCTTATTCAGTATTGCATTGATTAGATCTAGTGCAATAATATATGCAAGTACAGCAAAACTGGGTATATGATTAGTCTATGACTTGTGCATATGTGTACATACATGCACAGACAATACACGATTGTACTGCAAGTGTCCTAAATGTTTTCATGGCCAAGACTCACAAAATTCTTGGTGCCTTGGAATACTTAAAGCAGTGTATTTAAATAATACTTAGAGTTCTCAAATTGGAAAGCAACACCTGTAACAGAAGTCTAGAATGTATGAAACTGAAAAGGAAAGCTTTATCATCCAAAAGCAGAAACAACTTCCCGTCAGACTGGGAAAGAAAACATAAATTGCATCTTCTATATATTAACACTGTAATTTTCACTTTGCCAGAGGCACAGTAATGCTGTAATATAAACTAAATATAATCCTGCATACCACAGTTCTTGCTGCTCAAAAAGCACATATGTTAAAGGCACAGTTTCTATGATAAACTACATTGCTTTAAGGTTACTTCTTTCAGCAGTAAACTTCATTACAAACCTGATTAGGAGCAACTTCCACTGGACAAATTTCTGTTCCTCTTATCCAATCCCAAAACTCTGCTTTCTTAAATGGAAGAGTAATAACTGAAAGTGATTTTATTAAAATATTTGCTTTTAAAGCCAGCTGTTGGTCTGTGAGTAAGTGGTTGGTGCTGAGGGGTGGAGGCTAGGCAGCCTGAGTGATTGGAGGGCTGAGAGCTGGCTAGCTATTTGCCCAGCTAAGGCAGGGAGGGAGAGAGACAAAGTCATGCTGCTGCTTTTCCATAAATTCACCTCTTTTCACAAAACAAAATCCAACTGGAATGCTATTTTCAACATTTAAACACACCTATGGGCTTTCATACAAGATGCACACTGTAGTTAGAGTACCCACCACATGTCCCCCAACAACTCCTTTTACACATCCTGAAGTAAAAGCAAAATTATGGATGTCAAACTTATGTCTCCCACTGTGAAAGCAAAGAGTGTGCACTGCCTTTGTAAAAAGTAAGCTTATTTTGAAGTGTATTGAAGGATACTTTGCAGTGCTTTGAGACCTGAATGCAACAGCATAGCAGGAAAACTGCTTTTGCTGATACAGTTTTAGAAGAATATAAGTAATTTGGAAAATTGCTCAGACCAGAAAAAACACAGAATACAGTATATTTACAACCTAGCTAGGACGCATTCTGTTGAACTGGAGCAAATGCACCATACATCTTATTCTCCTTGATACAACTTGAAATGTAAAAATGATGAAGACTGGAATTGGAACAATCCAAATATTTTTGTGACACAACCAATAAATAATCCTCATTAAAGAAAAAGAATAAAATATCAGCTTCCAGAATAAATCAAACCCTAATGGATAATATACAGCTGTATATTTATTACTTCCAATGTCAGGCAAACCCCCCCCCTCAAACATGCAGTAGCATTTCTAGTCAGCATTATTCATGACAAATTATCTTGTAACACGTGTGTTTCACTATCTCTTAGTTCAGAGAACACAGAAACTATGAGCCTTCCAGAGAAAAGCCCTGTGTTCTCACCATGAAAATGTCATGTATTGTGGCAGCCCCCTGCAAATTGCTCTTAGCTTTTAGTTTTCCTTGAGTACAAAGTCTGCCAGTACTACAGGAGCAAACAAGGCTCATTTTGCTTCCCTCGTGAAAAGTCCTGCTTTCTGTGGCCACATGTAAGTGACAAAGAGAATCTTTTCTCAGGTCTCCCGGATCCAAGAAGAAATACCTCCAAGAAGAAAGAGTATGCTCCATGGGGGTGTGCTGTATTTCAAGACCAGGAGTCCAGATGTAATTTCTTACATTATCCAAGGCTCTTAAGTGCAAAAAAGGTGGGCAGAGAAGTAGTCATTTTTATTGAAGCTTTAATGATAAGAATAATCATTCTTTCCCTCATGATGACCTCATCTGTGTAAATACAAACTTTATCTCTTTTGAAGTTAATACCCCGTCAGAAGGTTGAAACAAGAAGTTATGCTAGACGTGCAAGTTGCTAAACAGGTTAGATTTCTTGTATGGAAATAATTTTTTAAGGAGCATCACTCTAATCCATCATAATATCTAGGTGTTTTTCCCCAAAACCATTACTTTCTATCATGTCCATACATGACCTGAGAATTACTTACGTGGATTTTAGTTAATAACCTCAAGTCCAGTTCTGAATCATTTCCAACCATGTAGGAATTGTTGCTAATTCATAAGTTAAGTGATATACTGCTTAATTGTGCGAAGAATCCCTTCCACTTATATATACACACACACACACACACACATATATATATATATATAAAAGAAGCTGTAATTGCTTCATAATATTTTGAATACCGAGACTTCATTTCTACCTGACTTCTCAAAGTTAGCCTTCCTCAGGCATACCTTCATTACAGCATGAGGACAGGATATCCCTACAGAAAAGCTGAATGTGAGGCTAGCCTGGCATCGGTGTTCTGCTTCAACTGCTTTCTGGTAGATTCCTGCTAGGTTAATGATGATGCACTCTACTGGATTGATCTATGAATTTATATCACTCATGGAGCTGGAAGTACTGTCTGAAAAAACACCCCCAAACCAAATTAAATTAAAAAACAAACAAACAAACAAACAAAAACCAAAAAAAAACCCCCCAAACTTCTGTCAACAACTTCCTAAATCTGTCCATACAACTGGAAACTATTCAAGCCATATAGGTGTGGTCATAGCAGGGCACAGCCTCATATTTAAACAGGGCAAGTGAAATTCTACATTTCCAAGAAGGTAGAATAAGTTTAAGAAAGCAGATTTCATTTCAGATTTGCACTCCTGTAGACATATTAATTCTTTGCAATCATAGGTTTTCCTGTAGCATCTATGAAATAGTCTATCTATATTTTACATACCCACGTTGTTTGCATTTGTATGTACACACATTTCAACACCTTTTGCACTGTGCAGAATTAACACAGAAGCCATCCAGGACACAGAGCAAAGCAAACAATTCTCAGTACTAAATACACAAACCTGGTTAACTGAATTCAATAGCAAAATTCCAAATTATATCATTGGGGTCAGGATTGACTCAAAATAAGGACTCTGAATTAGGAAACAGGAAGTAGACATTAATGACAGAATAGACCAACCCTTCCCCTCACAAACAATACATGACCACAAGACCACAATATTTTTAAGGGTGTCATCTTTTTCTTCTGGATCTTTATTCACTGCCTACTGCAATCTCTAGCATTCTTTCAATTTCATTCACTCTACACTTAAGAAGAAGAAAAACACTCTCATTATTTCACAACAGAGCATCATCACTACACCTTATATGGATTTACTCCCCAAACAGAAGTGTAAACATGCAAATTATTTCTATAGTTTGTCTGCAAGCATCATAACACACAAAAGAATCCACTGAGTGTACCATAAGGTTTCTAGAGTTTGCAGAAGTCCACTTCCAGTACATCTCCTGAAAAATGGAAAATAAGCAGTTCATCCATGTAACTTCAGCATCTCCAAAATCTTCCTTGGTACTAATTTCTAAGTCTAAATCATCAGCTCCTCTGGGATTGCTTCTTCAGAAGTGGATTTTCCTTTTATGGAAAATGCCAGAAATAAGATTATAATAAACCAGATTTAGCATTAACTGGATCCCTCTTTGCTTTCTGCCTCTCTTCATTTTTATTCTTGACCTTATTATGGTACAGGTTTGTTGCAGACACTAAAACTTCAAATCCTTCACAAATCAGTTCAAAATTACATCCTCATTCTTTAAATTACCAGTAGAAACTCTACTGAGACCTATGGGGCAAGTCACTGGCAAGCAAACTCTTTGCTTCCTTCAGAACTACCATCTGGCTGAGATAACAATTCATCCCCAGTAACACTGGTAAATCTATGGTCACTACAAAGACTGATAGGAGATGTGCTAATGAGATTTATTTGACTTTCTAAAACTTACTCCTGGGAACAGAAGCATACAGCAGCTACACTGTTAAAGGCATTCAAACATAGAACCATTCCTGGTATTAAGCCAAGAATCAGAAAGAACATTGACTAGTAAAATAAAATTGCCTGCATCTGTCCTACCTTGATCTAGAGCACTGAGGGGTAGATCAGTATGTTCGTTCTGAGGTACTTTGGACACTCAGACATAGCTCTGCATTATGTTTTGAGTCATGCTTATTTGAAACTACAAGACCATGTTGCTAACCAGTGGATTGATGTTTTCACAGATTCAGCTGCAAGGTGCATTTGTGTCCCTCAATGTGTGTGATAGCAGCATCGAAGAGGTGTTTGTGAAGACACAGGGACTGGTGGGGCACCAGTGAAGGTTGCCATATCTGAGGCACTTAGGACAAGACCTAGCATACAAAGTGCTGCCTGGAGGTGGCTACCTGTAATACCCATCTTCTCTCAAAGGAAATTGCTTCTCTCCAGAAAAGGCTGTAGTACATCCAGTTTGTGTAGTATGTTTTGGCTTCCAGTTTGTTTCCAGTTAAAAATCCAACAGTGTTTTGACCAACAGCATTACTTTATAGCTTAGGTTCTGGATTTAGAGACTTCTTTTCTGCTCCTTAGCAATTTTATCACACTTGGATTAAACTGAAGTGCCTCATGCAACAGGTCTATGCATTTTTTCCATAAAGAAATTGATCAAAATTCTCTTCTTGACATGAAACAATAGACCGTATCAGAGAGAATGAAATGAAAGAGAAAACTATTTTATTTATTTTATTCCCTACAGATAGAAAAACCCTTCCTTTAAGACTTTCTCTTACAGTGTCAAAAGTGTGTGAATATCTTTTCATAGAATTATGCAGAAAATCATGCTCAGGGAATTTTAAATTTAAAAAAAAAAAATTACAGAGTCATAGAATGGTCTGGGTTGGAAGGGCCATCCCGAGGTCATCTAGTCTAACCCCCTTTGCAGTCAGCAGAGGCATCCTCAACTAGATCAGCATCACTTTGAATATCTGCAGGGATGGGAACCCAGACACCTCCCCGGGCAACCTGTTCCAGTGTTTCACTACCCTCATGGTAAAGAAACTGTGCCTAACATCCAATCTAAATCTGCTCTTCTCTGCTTTGAAACCATTGCCCCTCGTTCTATCACTACAGGCCTTTGTAAAGAGTCTCCATCCATCTTGTAGGCCCCCTTTAGGTAATGGAAGGGTGCTGGAAGGTCTCCCTGGAGCCTCCTCTTTTCCAGGCTGAACAACCCCAGCACCCTCAGCCTGTCTGCATAGCAGAGGTGCTCCAACTCCCTGATTGTTTTCATGGCCCTAATCCATCAGGTCCGTGTCCTTCCTTTATTGAGGGCTCTAGACCTGGACACAGGACTCCAGGTGAGGTTCATTTGTGAAACTGTTGCACAGAGTGAAACAAAGTACTGCAGAAGTCTAAATGACAGACTTATTCAAAGCTCTTGTCTCTGACTTGTCTCACAGACACAGCCTCACAGCTGCAAGATAAAAGGCTGTGGAGTTTTGCATAACTAGATGTACCTTTATGAAAGCATATCCACGTTGTTGCCTGTGTGATTGCTCATACTTGACAGAAGTTAAAAATGAACAAAATTGCTTGCAGGACTGGGACCTCAGTGTACCATTGCAATCCCTTGAAGGTGCCCTGCACAGCACTGCACAGCACGTGGCTACTTTGCCCTGAAACTCAGGACTTTGCAACTGACTGTAGCAAACAACTTTTGACAGGCTCAAGAAAACAAAACAAAACAAACAAACCAAACCAAAACAAAACCCACAATGTGGCTTTACAGCTTGTGCAGCTCTGACAGGACTTGAGAATCATAGAATGGTAAGGTTGGAAGGGACCTTAAGAATCATCTAGTTCCAACCCCGTATTCATAAAAGGCAACATCAAATGCCAGCAAGATTCTTAATTATGTCAAGATAAAGTAATAAGCATTTTAGTGGTTCTGAGAATAAAAATCCAGGCTACCACCAAAAAAAAAAATCAGTGCAATCTGTGTGCTATTCTACATGAGATGACCATCAACGTGTAAGACAGAGAAGGAATCTTTATAGAGCTCAACAGTAATGTACGTGATTGATATAATTTTATGACAGGATCATTTCTGAAAAGAATAAATTTCAACACCATTATAAGGGCTTCCTATTTATTAAAATACAAATAGAGTTTGCTTCTCATGGTGTGAGTAGATGACTGAGACTAGTTCCTACAGAATATTGTACTGATTAAAATAAAATTATCACCAGTTCTGTCAGTTTTTTCTTAATAATATTCTTGTACTTTGTACTTAGAAAGAATACCTCACATCCTGACCTTCTGTACGAGAAATGTAATGCATCCTGTTAAAAATAATCATATACTTTGAGACTAATACAGGCATGAAGAATAAATCTCCAAACCTCAATTTCATAGGTAATAAGAAGAAGGCACAACTTCCTACTAGTTATCTTGACCCAAGAATGAGTGGTTTAGTGTAGTATTAAGCATACTTCAAACAGCTACAAGCTATCATTTGTTGCATTCCAACTATTCCCATGGGTCTAAAGAAAATGTTTGGAGCAATGACTCATAGTGTTGTCCCAAAGTCTAAAATCAATTTTGAAGAAGCCTTGGAGAAGCCAAGTAACTATTTAAAGCCATACTCTCTAAAGAAAAAAACACAGATACGTTTTGGACCCAAACCCACACCTTGAATACAGAATAAATACAAACAGGAAATATAGATAGAAAAGTTTGTAAAGTACACAAAGAATAGCCATGAAAATCAGAGTTAAAACTAACACTTAATCTGTAAATGAAAATACAGTGCAATCCCACGTCTTGCCAAGACTGAAATGAAGCTGTCTCATGTCTCCCCAGAGACCTAAGAAGGGAGCATCAGATATGGCTCCACATTGCAGCTTGGGAAGGAGCATGAGGAAGGCACCACAGGTCAGTCAAAGTGTGAGCACACTTCTTCATCACAGGCATGAACTTACAAACATTTCAATGAGAGCAAGTAGAAAGAAACCAAATTATTAAAGATTGTGATCTGTTGATGTAAGCTATGGGATAACATCATACTCTGCTTTTCCACGAGGCTGATGGAACTCACACCTCGAACTGAAGCGAGCATTCAAAGTATTCAATTTCTGACAAAAGTGTGTTTTTTGAGTCAAACGTATGGTCACATACCACCAACTACATGTATTTTCTTCTAATTGCAACTTAGGCAGGTAACTAGGCACATTTCATAGTTATTATCCTAGCTTGTGCAAATGCAGCTGACATTTTAACATTGGAAAAGTTAAAAAAAATTACAACTTCTCAAGCTTTTTAGAGGGATCTGAGTTATTTATTATTAGAAGTTATTATTTACAAAGATAATATTTTTAGTTCTTTTGAATATGCTTTTTTTATATTTGCGATGGGAGGGTTGGGGTTTTGTGGGGTGTTTTTTTTTTCTTCTTTTATAATTTTGATTGAAAAGACTACAAGTGAGGAGGTTTCCTGAGACAAAAAAAGGGGAAATCTTTCCAGTTATCATCTGTAAAAAACATTCACTTTTCCTAAAAATAATTTTGTCCAGAAAATTTCTATTAATTCCATTTCTACTTCATTCCTGAACTATGTCATTGACAATTATTTTCCATGCTGGAAAATGCCTGCAAAAGTGATATGAAGGTTGCTGTTTTTATCTACTCCTTCTAAAGCTGTTTTTAATGAGTAACAGGGCTTTACCTCTCACCCCATGGTTACTAAGTTTCCATTACACCCTCTTGTGTAAGACATAAGCAAAAGCCTCTTACAAGCTGACATCAGTTCAATTCCATTTATTCCATCCTCTTTAAAACCAGATAAAATTAAAAAAAAAAAAAAACAAAAAACAAAAAAAAGACCCTGATGCACTATTTGGAATCATGGAAAAAATATTTCTGTGATAACAGGAAGATATAACCAATAACTTCATGATCAAAATTAAATCTCAACCCTGTCAAAAATTGTATTGATTTGCACGAAAGCTGATGGTTCTCTACAAGGTAGATTCTAGATTCTCTAGCCACTGATTTTAAAGTAGAAAGTGTAAGAGGTCTTCTACATGCCTGAACTCTGGAGGTGGCTTCTAAAATTTCTATCAAGTCTATATATTTTTCTGAACAGCTTTAGCTGAGTGGTCCTGTGTGCTTCCACAGGGGAGCCACAAAGGCAAAGCTCAACAGCCCCCAAAGTAGCCCAATTTCATGGTGAAGAACAGAAATTATGCAAAGAATTGATGATTCGCTTCATTTCTCTCCTCCTTTCCCAGCCTCAGCTGGCTGGTTTGATAGCTGAAGTGGTGGCCCAGTGCCATCACTAGGTATCACCATCTCTCAGCATGTTTGACCAGTGCACCACACACTGATGAGTTCCAGTGGTCTTCTTATGTACAAAAACAATGCAATTAATTTTCTGTATGGATTAATTGAAAACTGTTTAAAATAACTGAATTGTGTATTTTAAAAAATTGATTTTCCCCCTTCCTTTTCTGTGGGGACCAAGGAAGGAAGAACAAAGTGTGGAGAAGAGAGAAAGGATGAGGAAGGAGCTCCTGAACCCACTGTCACATGAAGATAAACTCTATAAGGAGTGGAAGAAGAAACTGCTAGAATGGGGGTTATATAAAGAAGCTGCCTGAGCAGCAAGAGACCTGGTTAGAAAAGTTAAAGCTTAGTTTGAGAGATCAAGGGGAACAGCAAAAATTTCTAAAGGTATATTAAATGTAAAAAGAAGGCTAGGAAAGGTGTGTGCTCCCTCAGGAAAGAAACAGGTAAACTGGTAACAAGTGACATGGAGAAGGCTGAGGTTCTCAATGACTCTTACCTCAGTCTTCACTGGCAAGGCTCCAGCCACACTGCTGGAGTCACAGAAGATAATGGCAGGGGCTAGAAAAAAGAACTGTCCAAGGCAGCCCAAAGAGCCAACTGCATTCTGGGCTGCATCAAGAGGAGCATAGCCAGCAGGACAAGGGATGTCATTCTCCCCCTCTACNTTACCTCAGTCTTCACTGGCAAGGCTCCAGCCACACTGCTGGAGTCACAGAAGATAATGGCAGGGGCTAGAAAAAAGAACTGTCCAAGGCAGCCCAAAGAGCCAACTGCATTCTGGGCTGCATCAAGAGGAGCATAGCCAGCAGGACAAGGGATGTCATTCTCCCCCTCTACAGCACTCTGGTGAGACCCCACCTTGAGTATTGTGTCCAGCTCTGGAGCCCCTAATACAAGAAGGATATGGACATGCTGGAGCGTGTCCAGAGAAGGGCCACGAGGACAATCAGAGCACCTCTCCTATGGAGACAGACTGAGAGAGTTGGGGCTGTTCAGTCTGGAGAGAAGGCTCTGAGACCTTATCATGGCCTTCCAGTATCTGAAGAGGGCTACAAGAAAGCTGGGGGGGGACTTTTTAGGGTGTTGGGTAGTGATAGGACTAGGGGGAACGGAGCAAAACTAGAAGTGGGTAAATTCAGATTGGATGTTAGGAAGTTCTTCACCATGAGGGTGGTGAGACACTGGAACAGGCTGCCCAAGGAGGTGGTGGAAGCTCTACTCCTGGAAGTCTTCAAGGTCAGGCTGGATGGGGCTCTGAGCAACCTGATCTAATGTGAGGTGTCCCTGCCCATGGCAAGGGGAGTTAGCACTAGATGATCCTTGAGGTCCCCTCCAGCCCTGACAATTCTATGATAAATGTATCTAATTTAAGACTAGAGGAAATCATTGATGCCACTGCAAATAACTTTGCTTACAAAAGTGTGATGGAGCAAGGGGAGGGATTTCCTATTACACATCTTATTTGTTTTGATGTGACTTATTCTGGCACATGGAAAAGATAACATCTTTAAGAGATTACAAAAACCACAACTAGGTCACCTACTCAAGGTGCTGCAACCTTTTCAGAATAGACCATCTAAAATTAAGTACACATTAATCATTTGCCAGTTACAACAGTTTTTAAGAGCCAAGTTTGTTTTCTCTCACAGAAACCAAAGATTGAGATTAATCATATTTGCATTCTATATATGACTTATCTTAAATCAAAGGTGGTACAAACTAACTTAAGACATTCTTACATAAAGGTTTTGACAAATCTCCCTTGCAACCAAATATTGCTCTGAAACAATGGTGAAGGATTTAAACTAGGATCCATCACTGGACTTTGAATATTAAATCAGATTATTTTGCTTCCATTCTGTGGGACTGTGGAACTGTGATGTGCCCATTAGTACCGGCAGGCATCACTCACACCAGACAGAGCCAGTGCGCTACGTGCACTGCCATGATTAAGCTTATATATCAGAACAATACTGAACAACATAAACAGGAACGGTTAGTTCACATGATATAAATAAGCTCCATTTGTAAGGCTTGATTCCAGAAGCATTAAACAGCATTCTGTGGTCTGAAGTTAGTGGTGTTAAGACCACCCTGCATTCCTTGAGAGTACTTTCTGCTCCCTGCACTTCCTTCACATTTGAAATCCTCAAAATAATGTTACTGCAAAGTCGTAGTAGTAACCCTGTGTGCTGGTTTGAGGNAGAGCATTACCCTTTGACATTAAATGTAGACATCCCAGCCAGATATTCTGAATATATTCTGTCTCTGTCCAGATCTAATATCTAACATTATTTATAACTGTGGCAATGAATGCCAGAGTTTCCTTTTCATTCTTGACTTTAAATAGGACTACTACGTCTAATGCATCATGAACAGAGCTTGAAGATCTGTATAACCTTCAATTGAGTATTTTTATGAAAAGCTTTTCAAATTTCTCAGTATTTTTAGGCAAGTCAATAAACAGCTTGACTGCATGTAGCATCTGACGGGTAAAATGCAACCACAAGTTCAAAACACAGGAAAAACCAACACCAGCCTTGCTGGTAACACATTGGGATCTTAATCACAGATTTCCAAGTGGTCGAACAAAAGGTATGAGAAGTGACCCTATGGCAGCCTAATCATGAACTGAGGCTTTCCAGAGAGCTTACACCTGCACAGACTGAAGTGCTCTGTTTCTTCACATAACAGAGCACAGCAGACGGCAAGGCTTTGGTCAGCAACTTCTGAAGATACGTAGAAAAACCCTTTATGAACTTCCCTTAAGAAAGAAGTATTCCTTTGTATCTTAATCCAGTGAGTTATACATGACAGCTGCATAACCATGATGATGGCTAAGGCTGCTGCTTCACTGATCTAGGCAGACCTGACTTAATGCGCAAAACTTGAAGCACTGGCAAGCCTGCCTGAAGAAACCAGATCCTCTTGGTATAAGTCCAGAACATGCTTAGCAATAGCAGGAGAGTCATTTCAGCAGAGCATAAAAACCATGTAAGACAGCACAAGCATACATTCACAAAGTAAATATTCTGGAAAATTATATGGAACAACACAAACATTTCAGGCAAAGCCCAACTAGTGTGCATGCACATGTGCTTCTGTGGTCCCAGAGGGACAGTATGATGGTCCTTTACTTCCAACTTTATCTTCCATATGAATTGTCTGGAGGGTATTGAAAAAGCTGGCAGCTTAGCAGTTCCACAGCTTTTCCAGCAGACTGTTTTGCTCACAAAAATAAAAGTAATTTGAGCATTAAATTGCATTTATAGTACCTATGAAGCTATTTCACTGGCTACCAAATGGCATGGGAACAAACCATATAAATGTTGCTTGCAGTAAAATCCCTACATTACCCGTTGATGCATTAGTTACAAATTACAAATTAGTTACAAATTACTCACAAATATGTGATCCAAATTATCCTGAAAACATGGCAATTGGGAAGTGATTGGTACAGCCCACATAGAGATCAAGTGAAATGCAGCTTTCTGTTTTCACTCTGTTGTGGCAAGAGTGTCCCATAAAATTATAACTCCTTATTCTATCTTCAGTGAACACAGAGCATCTCATAAATATTTTATAGCACCTCCTCTCCTCAGTCACTGTCTTCCCTTGTCACATACAATGCTCTTGAATGGCATGACCAATTTCTGACTGAGAAGGTCATAGGGTGTCAGAGAGGTAATTATGAATTCCCTCAAACATCTTCTTCTACCTGCTATGCAATGAACATTAGCAACGCAGAAGATAAAGAACATTTAGATACCAAATTATCTCCTGTTTGTCCTTTAACTGCATATTCACTTCATTTTTTGTTATCCATTTAATTGAAAACAAGAAAACTCTCCCCTATTTGTTACTGAATCATTTTTTTTCTAGATCTATTTTAAAAATAGCCTCATTTTCACTCATACTGTGAGTAAATCGTGGTGAAAATTCCATGAAACACCATATCCTGACACAGCCAATTCTATTTGCTTTAAAAAGCCCTACCCCAAATGCACAAGCCAGGCTTCCTGAAGTCTAGGCTATCTCTTTGGTGATATCTATTCTAGACTATATGTTGTGGCACCTTACCAAAAAGATATCCTTTCACATACTGGGTGAGTGGGTAACTTTCTACATGTGTGTGAGTGCAAACTACGCTATTTCATGGATTTCTTCTCAATGCCTACTATGGAAAAGGACAATTTATTTCTGGGTGGCTCAGCCATCTTTTTGTTATGGCTGGATCACAATTTTGGAATAAAACTGTTCTCACTTTCTCACGAGCTCTGGAGGCAATGGAAGCAACTTGAGTTCCAGCTGAGGATCTGGCAACAAACCATTCCTTACTTGCCCCAGGAGAAAAAGATGGTCAAGGCGGATTCATTGTCTCAAGTGCGGAGGCGGGATTCCAGAGTCTAAGAGATGGACTCAATATGAGTTAGCAACTTAGCTCAAACTTTATTGTTAGAGGTTCACTTATATACTATTTGCAAAGCTAATTAGCTGTCCACGGACTATTTTCTATCACATCATTGGTTAATCAAGCCTGTTCACGCACCCCTATGCTCACAACGATTGGCTGATTTAGTGCTCATGTTAGTTACATAGGTGTTCTGTTGTCTAAGCCAAACTTTCTCAAAGATGTATCTTTCTTCGTGGGAACCTAGAAGGGGAGTTAGTGGAATCCAAGGAAAAGCCAATTAAGCTGAGCGCCTCCCTGTACATGTCCTTGAAGCAGTGTTTGAAGTTAGAAACATAATAGGCTGGTATGCTCTATCCACAGGTTCCTTCTCTAAGTCCCTGCTTGCTTACACATAAGCATTTTTTGGGCTTTCCAGGGCCTACATTTCACTGTCAAAGCCAGTATTGTTAAGAGGCTCTAAAGACTGTTCATGGCCTAGGAGACCATGACCCTTTGCTTTTAGCCAACCCGCAACATCAAGGGCCAAACCAAGAACACAGGTTGCTACCTAACATGCAATGATCTAGGGTAACCTCATGGGAAATTACAGCCAGGAAAGACGTCTCATTTTACCAGCTTCTGACATCTGATACCTCCTCGTTCAAGAGAGTAACTAGAGTATGCACAACCCCTTTTGGATGAAATATTGAGTGTCAAATTACTTCTAATTCCCTCACTAGTACTAGATGGAATATTTCACCAACTTACTGATTTTTATTGAATTTGATTAATAGGCAAGTAGCATTTGTTAGCAAGATATGCTTTCATAATGCAATAAATTTTTGTCTTGAGTAATTACACATTCTTCACAGAAGCACTATTAAAATGTGAAGCTTTAACTGTTATATACTACGAACAGATACTCATAGAAAGGATTTAATTATACAGAATTAAACAGTGTGAAATCCTGCATATGTAATCTAAACAACTTCTCAACTAGTTTAAGTGATGAACAATTTGTCTGCAAGTATACCTTGGCTAAGATCTTTTTTTACCTATGCATTGCTTTTACTGGCTGTCAGAAAATGGCACTTTGGCAGACAGTTGTCAAACTACTGCTCCTTTATTTCTGTCCCTAGAAATGCATCCAGCGATGCACATGCAATTCTCATGCAAAACTCCAGTTTCCAGCAGCTGAAGAGGATAAATCAGAATCAAATATTCTGTGCTCAAACTCCCATAACTTTCAGTTACTTTCTTTTATTTCTCCCTAATCGTGGCCTTTTTTTGATATTTAACATACATACTAAGTTCAAATTTCCATCCTTTTCTACCTTAATTATTATATGCAAAGAACAGTCTCATCCCAAAATCTTTTATGGACCCACTAGAATGGCCCAGACATCTTTTTATCCAAATGTTGTTCCCTTTAATTATATCCTCTCATGAAAAATACAACCCTTCTAACACTGAAATACCATGCACATCCATATAAATACTAAGCCTGCTTTTCAGAAGTAGTGTGCAAACAGCATCACGTGCCAATAGCAACTTTCAGACACATTAGCAGGTGGTGCCAGAGTCCATCCTGTAACATACAAAAATAACTGGAGGTATTGATAGCAATATAGGATTCAAACAAAAAAGTCCCTGCTGTTCTGCAATACATGATTTGTGCTAAGTAGTCATTTTTGCCGAGGACCTCATAGTTATTGACTGCTCTGTTTAACTGCAATTGTGCTGCTTTTGTGATAAATCCAGAAAAGAAAGCTGGACTGATGTGATGAGTGTTCTTCAAAAAGTAGGAGAGATACCCATCTGTTTCAGCAGAGATCAAAACAACCTCATGAGCATCTTAATAAATTTGAACATTTGCTTCTGTAAAGCAGTACTTTAATATTTTGCTCAGTAGATTGGAATACCAAAAGCCATCACAAAACACATTATAGTTAAATGATCAATTGTAAGTAATAATTTTAAAAAATAAAACTCACCTCAGAAGAAATTTTAAAGAGTTTTTATGTTTTGGTTTTTTAATTTTACCCTAGAGCATTGTAGTAGATGAATGAAACCAGAGCAATTCATTAGACAGAAAACTACTGAGATACAGTAATTGCTCCACTATGAAAATGTTCTTTCTTTTGTTTCCAAAAACTCTACCAAAATTCTAATGATCAAAGCATTTTTCATTTACTCTGAAATTCCCCACAATCACAAAGAGATGTGAAAACATAATAAGAATTGAAAAATTCTCCAAAGCATTAGACTTGATTCATTATCTTCAAAAATGTCCTTAAAACAAGAGGATTTCTGATGGCTATTGCAAAACCCACCACAAACTGCAGACAACTGTGCAAGAGCCAAGAACGCTCCTAAAAAGATGTTTAGGACATGCAACAGCAAATAGATAAACTGTCCACAGCAGAAAAAAATGGATTGACTCTTGAAGGACATCAATGGGCTCAACACTTGACTACAATGCTTTATATGAAATTGGTGATAGTTATTAAGTCAAAACATGAGAAGAGGAGAAAAGTAGCCTTCCAGTATCTGAAGGGGGCCTACAGGAAGGCTGGGGAGGGACTATTTACAAGGTCTTGTAATGACAGGACAAGGGGCAATGGGTTTAAACTGACAGAGGGAAGATTTAGACGAGATGTCAGGAAGAAGTTCTTTACAGTGAGGGTGGTGAGAAACTGGAACAGGTTGCCCAGGGAGGTTGTGGCTGCTCCCTCCCTGGAGGTGTTCAAGGCCAGGTTGGATGAGGCCTTGAGTGACCTGTACTAGTGGGAGGTGTCCCTGCCTATGGCAGGGGGTTGGAACTAGATGATCCTTGAGGTCCCTTCCAACCTTACCATTCTATGATTCTATGATAAAATGCAATAGAGCTACTGAGCCCAGAGATCAAATAGATCAAAGACAACTACTCCTTCAGGATAAAGAACCTGCTATTTATTTTTTTAAGCATAACTTTGCTCTCTACTGTGATATCTGTATGAGTGTGTGACATTAGAAATTCTGTCATGACATAGGCATAAATCATCCAAACAGGCAGAACGTGCCTCTGAGAATGTGGAGGGAGCTATTCTACTATTTTGAGCCTATTGCCATAAAATACATGCTGGAATCAGTTATGTGATGAGAATGCCATGAGTCCTTTAAGAGTTAAAGTAATTTCATATTGCCTTTCATTCTACCTGTTCCTGAAGCTCTATAATGTAGACTCTGAAAAAAAGCAAACTCCTCAGAAAGCCAGTTCATGTGATTGAAGTTGTGTTCTGCTAACAAGCTCTCCTCAAAGAGAGAGCATGAAAACATTGTTTAACTGGGGAAACTGTTAAAACTATGAGCTCTTCCTAAACTTAGCTTAACTCAATTTATTCATAGGGCTTCTTTTTTTTTTTTTCTTTTTTTTTCTTTTTTTCCCCTCCCCTTTTTTCCACAAAGGACAAAAGACCAAACAAAATAATGTTCACAGTTTTAACTGCCTGGAACTAAAACAAAGCACATTTGGAGAAGTTTGTGTAAAAGAGAAGAGATGGACTCTTAGGGAACATGAGTAACATTCAAAGAATTTCTTTGTTAGGAGTCTATCAGACTGAGTATACAGCACACAAAGAAAGCACAAGTAACACACACATGCTGCATAAAAGGCTATTTGGAAGGTGCAATCAAAACCACATGAGAACCCATAAATCAGGAAGAGTTAATTTTTGGCATTGGTATGAATTCTGAAATAGTACAAAAGATGAAAGAGAAGCTACTGACAGTTTGGAGTGTGACATCTCCCTCAAATGAACTGAGTATCTCCCTCAAAATATAACTGGGTATTAGATGGACTCTTAAGACTTGGCATTAGATGTTAGCCTCAAATTATTCCTCACAACATCCATGCTTAAAACTTATCAATGCTCAGAGGCAGTCCCAATTGTGCTCGTAAATACTTTAAACACTCAGATGAACTGAAAACCTAACAGAAAAAAAAATAATTACAATGATAATTTTAAAAGTTAGGCTGCAGCCGATGAGCCATTTTCATTTTATATCTGTCAGCTTTTCAGAATATGAGTAACATTTTGTATTATAGCTAAGAGTAAAGTGACTTGGTGACCCCATTTATTTGGATAATTCTTGAGATTGATGTGGCTCACATTGACGGAACTAATTTGTCTGGATAACAGCTTTACAAAGGTTCAGAAAAGTCTAGACATTTTCACTGTGGGAAAAAAAGATGCACAATCACTTTTACACAAACTTTAAAAATCATATCCTGCAGTCATCCTTTCATATTGCAAATTGTACTTCTAAATTCAACGGCAGATAAACTAAAGCAGTGGGAAGTAGCTGTGTTTGTACAACACTGGAAGGTATCAAGGGAGATGGAAAGAGTCTTTGATTCAACCATTTTGCAATAGTTATCTGCAGTGCTATAGGGTCCACCCAGCTTAATTTTTAAGGTAAGTTAAATTTTACCCTATGATAATATGATTAAAAAGCAAGATACTTCTCAAAGAACTAGTTAACTTTGTAATTTTCTATCCACACTGACTGAAGCTCAAGCAGAAGAGCTCTAAGATTAATGAGAAGTTTGAGAAGTTTCTAGTAGTCTAGCGGAGTTTGACTATCTGGAGAAAGGAGGACATGAGGGAAAAGACAAATATTGTATTTGAATGGTACATCACTCTTTCTCACTAAAGCTGCAATTTTAGCTTAGAATTAGGTTTTAAAACTTAGCTCTGATGTACTTTGGCCTTACTCCATTCTGGCCTCCCAAACTATGCTTCAAAAATGGAACTGTATTCAAGCACTGCTGCCAAGCTATTTTAGCTCCAGAACAAGAGGGGAAGCAAGAGTCAGCATTTACTTCTTTAAAAAAGACAAATAAAGTACTTAATTCTTTATCTTTGATCCAGAAATTCAAATAGTTATGTATAATCAAAAAGACTGAAATCCCATCAAAATTAAGGGCTTTGTTAAAAAAGCACTTAAATTTACTACAGAGTGCAGACACATGGCAAAATTATTTCCATAATACACTTTGAGTCCTAGTTAGTGAAACAAAAAAAAAAACCTTTTCAGTCCCGCTAAGATTAAAAAAACCCAAACAACTCTGCAATTATTCATGCTGCAGTAGCACTCAGCTCAATCAAGGCCTGTCCAAGAACTTAACCTATGAAAAATCAATAGTATGAGGGAAGCAGAGGTAAAACAACTGAATATAAGCAAAGTGCATGGGATGGTGGCTTCATGTGTTATCGGACTGATGTGCAAACAATTTTTCCCAACTGTCAAAATAAGAAGCTCCAATATAGTCATTGCTGCTCATACCTTCAATCAAAAATGGAAACAGTTTGTAAACCTTTCAAACACAGTTCAGTTGATTCAGGCCAGAAATCTGTTTGTTTCATCCCACAGCTCAAGCTTGGCTGCCTGTTTCCCGCAGAATTACTCTTTAATAGTCAACCGTTTGTTCAAGTGGAGGATTATTTCCTTTGTAAGTTGTTACGTTCTGGTTTCATTCCTTGATGTTTCTTAGGTTATGTAGATCTCATTTTTACCATTACACAGCAAATGCAACTCTTTCACGTACTGTCTTTATACTATCCTCTTTTTGAAAAATCTCCACCAGATGAAGATCTACAGTCAGTCTGGAATAAGAAATTATTCTTTTGGGGTACTAAATTTCATAAAAGCACATATGCACGTCAAGAAGAGTCCAGTATAAGAGTTTTTATTTTACTTCATGGTATCATACTGAGCTCAGTTTTCATGGACTACTGCAAGGTAGATAGAGATAAGTAATGGAATGGCACTAGAATCTTCTCTTTCTGACTACCACCAACACAAAGTGAAGTATCAGTCTCAGCGCTTGGAGAGTAACAGCAGGACATGCTTGGCTCAGGACTAGCTGCATAACTGTCACTGAAACAAGTTTTGAAATGAGATCTGAAAGAATAAGAAAGTGAAGCACCACAGTCAGCACAACAATTTGACTACAGTGTGTATAGACAGAGCCAAGTCACCCTTGGGATATTTACACTGGAATTTTTGTTCAGATGAGATTCATATTTTCATAGCTATTCTCCCGGTTGTCCTGACCATTCACTGTGCTTTGGTTCACTCCATTGAGCAATCCTGAACCATCCTTTTGGATTAACTGAAAATTAAATATGTACTCCAGAACATCTAATATACTGTAACTGGTAATGGAAATTCAGTCTATAAGACCAGTTAAAAACTAAGCTGAAGCTCTCACAGTTTTCCCACATATACCAAAACACAAGTGATGTGGGCAGTGAAGTCACAGTACCAGAAGTTTTCCCCTACAGCTTCAATCCTGCAGAGCTGCATCAGCTGCTGAAGGAGACACCATCACTGCACGCATGTAACAGTGAATCTTCAACTGAAAAGGCTGGATGCTGGTCTGCCAACCTGCCTAAATTCCAAGGTGCTTACCAGACAGCTAAGCTCTGTGCTGCCAACACTTCACCCGCAGTTACAGCATAATTCAGACTGATGTCTCAAGCTGGCATTTCCACCAAAATAAGTGGTGTACCCTGACTGGATGCTCACTCCTGCTTTTCTCCCTTGGGACAACATAAATTAAACTGGGGAATGGAGCAACAGGAATACTGAGTACAAAGAAACAGTTTTGACTCAGATGAGTTTCTTGGTGCAATTCACTAAAAAGCTGTACGAAGTCTTGCACCAACATTACTGCAGAGTACATATGGAGAAGGACAAACTGCTGTAGGCAAGTAGCATCACTCTTTTGGTGACCATGCCAGTTGCAACATTTGTGGAATGACAGACTTAAGATGTAATTCCTTTTTGGTGAAGCCATAACTGTGAGCAAGGAGTTCATTCTCAAGCAATGCAGAGCTGTCAGGCAATAGAGAACCTTTAAATAACACAAGAGCCTGAATGGCAAGGCTAAAGTCTAGAATGTCACACTGCAGCAGTTTTGATGGTGGATGACTCATAGTAACACATTAGATCTGATCCCTTCGCTAGCAGAAACACCTGAAAAAGATGTAAACTTGGACAGGTCAGTTGTTCTGCTTGGAGCGTTATGGATACGTGTTAGGGAAATAGAGGTATATATAATACCAGTTATAAAAGCTACTTTGGTCTAATTCCACATCAAGTTCTGCATAATGAACTGAACACTGACACCACACCCTGCACCCTGATGTAGTATCAATGTCTGATGGGAATGCCAAATGATCCTCTGACTCCGAGTTACTTGACCTGAAATTCAAACAGTGTAATGAAGCTTCTACAGAAAAATATAGGCACTTAGTTCTGCTTCACTAATAAAATACTTCCCAAGGTCTGTTCCAGTGTGTCTTCATTAAAGTGTCCACACTCTTCTTGCATTCTTTCAGTACAAACCAGAGGAAAAAGAATCAAGAAAGACAAAGACAGCAACCAACACAGGCTGCATTTGTATAAGAGGGGCTTCTTCAGTCATTTATTTAAGTCTTCAGTTTTCGCAGCTGTATTCTCAGTTTCTGTATTATGAAAGCTCAGCCCCACCATGTGCTGACATGGATTTAATACATGGACTTTGAATTCAGGTAAGGTACTGCTGAATTCTAGGGCTTATTTACCTAAATCAATAGCAGACTTCTCTCACTTCCCTTTTGATATAAATTTCATACTGGTAACTGTTCACCTGGTCTGAAGGGCTTAGTGTATGCTTTTTAGTACATTGTGTATGTCTCAGTATAAAAAATAGGATGTGGCAGGCATCCAAGCAGTATCTTCTTCCTACCACCGAAAAGCAAACCAAAATACTGTACAAACCTGAAGTCACACATAAACCAGTTATACATTCATCCTCATACGAAAGCAGTTCTTTGGTTGTTCTTGGATTGTTTGCTCTTTGAATGCTGCCTTGCTTGACAACTTAAGATTCACCAACGTTCTGTAACAGCCAGCCGACACTACCTTGCTACATTCCCACAGTCTATAACAAGTGAGCAAGATCCCACAAGTGGCTGAAGGCTCAGAGGCACTTTCTTGATACAACTTCCCAGTGATACATGCAAGCAATGAAGAGAAGATGTCCAACTGCTCAAATCAGTATGGAAGGCCAGCAGAACAACTCACACAGGATGTGTTGTGATTTCCGTTCTTCACTGCTTAGAGCGGTCAGCTACTTCTCACTACGCAGCCTAGTGTGGCATCACGTTCTGAAACATCAGTTTGAATGAATAGTATATATTGCTTCACATTTTGCAACCTTGTGAATTTTAACACCAACATTTTGCTCTTCTTTCTCTGAAGCATATCCCACTTCTCTGCTTCTTGAAGGCTGATACAACATCAAGCTTCATCACTTTGGGCAAGAAAATATGTTTCTTTTAATGGCTCCTACCTCAGAGTACACACTCAAAAAGTTATCTTTCTGTTCTACCCAGTAATTTACCCAATTTACCAGCAGTACTGAACAAAGCCAAATAAATTACAGCAGAACTGCATCAATCTCCAAAAAATGCTAATGTCAAGGACTGTAGTATTTCCGATTGGGCAATCCAACTTTTCCCCTCCTGGGCCTCTGGAGTAGAAAACTGTGGTAAAAATATTCAGCATTATTTCCTGTCTGCTTCAGTGCCACATCCAGACAGAAAATTTCTACAGACTATCTGATTCAGAGATTTATTTCCCACGTTGAGTTTTCTGGAGTTGTTTGTTGTTACTGTTCCTGGAATCCTGCTTGCTAAATATGCTAAGAGAAATGCAAAATTCCTCCATTTTCAAGCCAGCAGCCCTGTTGGTTGTTTATGAGGATGCCACTTCACAGAGGCAGCACTGTGAATAAAGTTGTTGTGTACCACTGGTCTAGGTCTTCTTCCAGCCTTTGAGTAAATTTATCAAGGGATTTGTTTACCATCAAAGAAGATTCTATGTATAGCACTTGCAAGCTTGTCTCCCTAGAAAGCAGATGCTCCACCAGCTACTACAATTTTCCCTTTTGACTCAGATGATCTATTTTCAAGGGTTTGCAATCTCCTCCAGTGAGGTGGAGAAATTCAATGTTGTGTATCTCACATACTCTGCTGTGTGTTTCTAGAGTCCTGTTTCCCTGAACATAGTGGGAGTCAAAGTACATGGAGTGAGCTTCTTTGCCTACAGTTCCAGGCTTCTTTCCAATTTCTTTCTTCATTTCCAACCCCAGGCTGTCCCTTTGGGGAACATTATGAGCACCATTCACATCATTCTATATTTCTGCTGCCTTTCCACCATTTGCAAACAGTTGCAATCAGTTCACTGTTTGACTGTGCTGTCAGCAATGTTTGTCAAATCTGTAGAAACCATATGGAACATTGAAACCCCCGCTTTTATTAGCTAGGTTTCAGCTATGCTATAATACTGGATTTCATTGTTCCCTGATGTAGATTAAAAGAAGACACTTAACCCACTCACTATCTTCTACAGGAGTAATTTGTACCAAGCATCACATAATTGTTAGGACAAATATTTTGTAACATTGCATGTTTTCATAAACAAACACAAGAAAATAAATTTGAACACTCTGGTAGCTTGCGTGACCCTACTAATAAATGCAAATGGGAGAGGGGAGGGAGGACAGAGAAGAAGAGGGATGTTTTGCAACTTCGGTAATTTCACTTGTTCCTACAGAAATATTTCCTATTTACAATGCCAAAAAGAGATCAGAATCAGGTCAAATATGCAATAATGGAACTACAGTTATAGCAAAGATGTAGTAGAAGCAAAGTAGGAACTATCCAAAATCCTTAAAAAAAAAACCAAAACAGTTTTACATTCAAGTCATTTACCAAGCAAGTCTAAAAGTGCCTGCACAAAAATGCACTTGGTGAGTGAAATCTTGATTAAAAATTTATTGCTTTCTTCAGCTCTTGTCCAAAGAATGAAACGATGGAACTGAACTCTATGGGAGTTCCTACGTTACAACTGAAGTATGATTCTAAATGCCCAAACATATACATTTTCAGGGATAACACCTCCTATGACCAAAGTTTTGCAACTACTGCTCTCTCCAGTTAAAAAGAGCAAATGGTCTAAAAGGAAGGAATGACAAAAAAATCAGAGAAATTATTGTATGTTTCACAGCTGTGTGGAGCATTTTCAATAGTTTATTTCAGTGGTGGTAAAATTTAAGCAGCACATACTGCTTAGTCTGTTCTCTCCTCTGTGTCCAATCTCTTAGTTGTGGCTGCACAGTTGTGGCCACGTGATAAACTGGAACAGAGAACCGATCCTTACTCAAAAGCATCCCAAGGAAAAGATGAATTAGTTTCCTAATCCAGTTCATTGCACAGTACCACAAACAGCTGTGCATGCACAGAGAGATGGTTGCTGAAGCAGGAACAAGAGACAGCTGCCTGGAGCACAACACATGAGCTGCTTCTGCTGACACAGCTTCAGTAAGACATGCACAAACTATACCTATGAGCCCATTCAGACTGGGAAAGCTACTTGTTTCACAGTAAAATAAAACAGTGTAAATATTCACTTTAAATAAACAGAAAGCTGACTTAATCTATTTTGTGTGGATAAAAATGCAAGATAATCAGTATTTTACTGCAAATTCTGCTCTTTTTGCGTCTGGCTCACTGAACTAAGTGCAACCCATCTGTTACCACATAGGGCAGAAAAACAGTCAAAGATAAAAAAAACCCCAAACTCTTATTTAATACAAATCCAAAATTATTTGCTTAGCTAGCTAATGGAGTATATACACAATTAAACACCACAGAAGGCTTTACAGAGTAGTACAAAATTGCAGGAACATTTATAAAAGTTTATATCCGGGACAATTAAGAATACAAAATGGGGTTATTAAGTCTGATGTCGAAACTAATTGTCTCAGAATAAAGCACATGCATGTAGTAAATTAAAATGGTCTAATAAAATATTTCTAATAGTTGGTCATTGCATGGAAGCCTGCAAACAATTCTGGACTGGATAGCCAGAAGCACTGTCCCACCAAGGAACAAATGATGAAACAATTAGAACACATTTCCTTCATTTAGGGAAAGTATGTTTCAGGGCCTGATTTTTTCCCCCTCAGACAGTTTCTTCTCTCTATCATGCAAAAATCAGACAGTGAGTGAGTACCCCACTGCTGTAAAGTAGTCATTCTATCAAAACACCTCATAGTAAATGGCAGATTGCTGCCACACGGTATTTTTCAGTATCAGGCTCTACCAACACGCTGAAAATTGCATTTTCGTGGGATAAATGCACATCTACTTTTTAGCTCCCAAAAACTTCTAATTGTCTTATAAATCTAAAAGGAGACTCAAAAATAGATGGTTGATGTAATTCCCAGAAAGAGATTATACAATTTCAGAGGCTGGACACTCAGAAGAGAACAGGCAAAACTGAAGACAAATGGAGAAGTGGAAAAAAAATGCAATACTGGTAGAAAAATTATATATGCAAATCACATTGTAATTGGCAGAGTTACAATAAAACTAAGCTCTAAAATCAAAATATATGATTTTCTGAATTTTGCATGTGTTTGGAGAAAGCACTAGAAAATCACAATTTGGTCTTCATGATGATCTTGCCCTAAAGCTCCAATGTGAATGTCATATACTTTACCAAAATGAAATTATTATTATTATTGCTGTTGTTATTACATTTGTTTATTATTACATTTATTATTGTTGTTACTGCTAAACAGGCAAGCAATACCTAACTCTAAGCTGTATTGCTTTTAGTTTAAAAAGATAATAGAATATTGTTGACAAAGAAAGAAACAGAGAACACATTGATTGTGAAGTCACAACATTTTCCATATGGGAAAACACATATATGAGCAACTTGTTTCTGCAGAAGTATGCATTTAAATAATTTGGTGTCCACTGTGGGGCTGTGCTAACCTATTTATTTTATTGTTAAGGAAATTTTTGCTAGCGAGTCAGCAAGAGCACAGCCAAAGACCACAAAGTATGCCCTTCTTCCTAATGTTCTGAGAATATGTGAACAAGCCATCACTGAATGTCTTACTTACGTTGCACATAGTTTTCACACAAGCCAGAGAACAATGCGCATCTGGCATGGTTCAGAAACTAAGTCTACGCGGCACAAGAATGTATGCAAAATGCAACTGAAAACCTGAAGCTTTCAGGTGTTCTGGGTCTACCGTAAGTCTTAAACAAGTCTGTTCAAACTATCAGGAATGAACACCATGTGAATCACCATTGCTTACTTATGCAGCATCTTTTCTTCAGCTACCACTGCTACAGAAAACACACCACCACAGACCGCCCCACAATATTATTCTTCACCACCTAAGTGGCATAGCATTGGTTTGTCACTGCTCAGTCTCCATTTGCCTCAGTGATTTCTCTCAGTTTTTTTCTAGATGTTGTGTAGTACCAACCAGGTATTTCCATGAGCAGAAAACAAAGAGCTTGGCACTATGGGCAGCTCTGCATTTCATCTCAATTAAATATATGTGCTTATATTCCATTCAGTTGTCTAGACCCCAAGAAGAGACCAACTAGACGTGATCGATTTGGTTTCAGGTATTTGGATACTGAAAAACACAAAAGATGTTGACTTTACTTTCTGTCAGGTACTCAGATCTTTCACATAAAGGGACAAGTGATAAGAACCCATTGGTTCTGGACAAGAAAGCAGAAAAATACAGATATTGAGAGAAGGCAGTTATGGACCTTAGGAAGAATACTTTAGCTCTGCAAGTCTGCTTCCATATATGTGGGTGGTGTGGGACTGTAGGCATAGCTTGCTTGTTTACAACTGAACAAATCTCTACAGATCATCAAGTTATTCCACACCAACCAATGTAAACATGAAGTGCGTAACTGCACTGAAAGGTAACTTGGTAAATAGGAAAGGCAGCACTGTGAGAATATGAGGAACAGAAACTCACTTTTGAGGCTTCCTTAGGAGTCAAAGTACTTCACAAAGTAACATGAAAAGATATTTACATCTTTATTCATACTAACTATGTGGGCCAATTCAGAATGGGGCATGGAATTAAACTAGCAGAAAGGATATGATGCACTTCAAAGAATAGCAAGGTACGTAGGTCACCTTAAGCCAGTAAAAACCCCAAAGAAGGCTTATTAGATACAATTATGAAATCTCTTCGTAGAAGACATTTTAAGAAGTACTATCTTCAGTTTCTCTGGTCTTTTCCACCTGACAAAGAATATTATAATTGTAATTTTTATGTTATTTCTAACTAACACTGGTAATTCACAGAACTGAATTTTATATTGGATCTTTCTATTGATCTAGTTCTAGATAACAGTAGTTTTTCTCATATTACTTTGTCAGCACAGCAATTTACCTAGTGCTTACTCATCTCTTCCTGACAAATATCTTTTAAAATAAATACATTCACAGATGTAAGAGGCATCTAATATAAACAGTACCAAAGGAAGTCTCCAGCTCAGAATTTTTGCTGGCCTACAATATCCATGCAACAAAGCTGATGTTCCATGATATATCTTCAGACCTACCCTTAAAAGTTAAAATCTATTAAAATTCCTATAGCAGCAAACTAAAATTTTCAACTGACTGCCCTCAAATACTCACTGTTAAACTTTAAAATAAGTTAGACTATCATTACAAGGTTCAAAAATACTGCCTAGTCATCTAAACTATGGCTTCTAAAAAGCACAGTGAAGCAGTGTACCTTTGAAAAGAATCACACATTCATGCTGATTCATATATCCACAAGCTTGTTCATCTAATTCACAGTGCTGAAAGTATTTCATGGCAAGTCACATCCCATTGTTTTCTCCCAACTGCATGACAGTCCAAAAATGTTCAAGGGCAAAATAAAATCCTTATTACACCAAATCACTCATAAGCAGTGAATTCAGATGAATTAATTGAAGTCCTCATGGGAGTAGTAGATATCCTGATGATATCCAAATGTTACGTTTTCCTTAACTAATATGGAGATGTTTCTCAATCTAAGGACACTGGGAAGAGGACAATAAATAATCCCTTCCAAATTCCATTTCAGTTATTTATTCTATAACCACAATACACATGGTGCTGCACAAACAAAATAAAAAAAACATAATCACTTTCTTGTCTTGTCAAAGAGGCTGCAATCAAACTCCAGACAAAGAACTGACTAACCTCAAACAAAATGGGCAAGGACCAGGGATTAGCTACATGAATTCACACAGCTTTAGAAGAGGTTATCCACATGATTCACTGTTTTCACAGTAAAGGAAATAAAAATTAGATTGCATTGAATCCAATTCCCTCTCCCTAAAAAGAGTCATACAATGAAAAATGTTCTTTAAAGCAAAAATAAATTCATTCCATATATTTACATATTTAAAAAAAAAAAAACAACAAAAAAACCCCCAACACCCAACACTTTATTCTGAAAAGCAAAAATCACAAGAGAAATGAAGCTGTATATAAAATGCAGCAGACAGTAGAAGAGTCAGGCCAAAATCACTTTGTACAGTTTGTCTTTTCCTTCAGTCTAATCTCAACTTAAAAATGATTCCCAGCTGAGTTGCCTGCAGAAAACCTATGAAGAGAATTTATTTGGATTTTGCCAGTTGACACCTATCTACATTTTATCACCTTCCTACAGCAGATAAACTATAACCAGTAACCAGTACAAACTGGGCAAATCTAGCCAAGCACCATCCCTTTCTGGTAGTACATCTGACACTAATTTTCAGAAATTAATTAATTGAGTGAGAACAGCCATACAAGACTTCAAAAACCTGATGTTACTATCAAAGAGAGGCAAACCCACCCTGTCATTAGCTTCACAGGGAACTACAGCATAACACTGAATCACCAACACTGACTAGACCCATTCCCATTATCAGAAGCAGCAGCTGTTGTATGCACTCCACTGTGTGTCTGATGATTTGCCATAGAGAACTGGAGGTACCAAACTTCACCTTTCTCTAGCAACTGCACAGAGTTCTTTACAGATCACCTGCATTAATTGTTGGGGGTGGTAGGAAAAGGCAATCAAAAATGGAACAACTGAGGTTGTGAACAAGCATGGCTAGATTACTTCTCAGACATGTGCAGCCATTCAGTCACTAATAAGAAATTCTATCCTTCCAAAACAGGTTTCGGAGAAGCCATCCTGGATTCTTATGTAAACAAATTTCAGAAAATGTCCTGCTGTTTCCAGAAGCCACAACCCCAACTAGAGTAGCTAGCTGTTACCAGAGCTGTGGTGTCCTTCCCCTTGCTGTTCCATACCATTCAAAAGTTCACTGCTGCTGGGCTACCTTTTTAGAGGCTACATCTTTCTTTGGGACTTCATGATATGTGAATGGATGACCTTTGTTACAAAGTTTAATCATAGCAATGTTTAATCCCTAGTCCTTCATAACATATATGTTGAGGGTGTGTGAATATTTACACGCAACCATCACACATCCACAGGAGTCTATGCAGTCTGGGAAGGAATCTTAACAGCCACAATAAAGAAAGTATAGATATGACAGTCGTCTATGTACGCTATTCCAGTGGCAACTCTTGCCTGGTTACGTTCAATGAACACAGATTCAACATCAGCCACCGGGCTATTAAATTTTCACAACCTGCCAAACCTCAATGGATGGAACTAAAGTATACCCATGTATAAAATTGCCGTAGATCATATCTCAACATTAAGAGATCTGCAAAAATCATCTCATGAGCAGAACATTTTATTCCACACATATGCAATCCTATGCGGGAACCAGTGAAGACAATGAAAACATTCAGTGTATTTGTAAATGATCTTCCTCTTGGAGTACATCCACTCAGATAAATTACAGTTTTGAGATCAGGCAAGATAATATTGCAGATCTTGGATGACTGTCAGCAATGACTAAACTTCGGAATCTCAGAAGCCACTTTTACTAGTAACCTTTAGAACTCTCAGTAGTAGTGGCAGATTACGTAAATGCTTTTCCCAGCAGACACGAGGACACGTTCATCATTTTCTGAAAGTTCAACTGTCAACTGTTTGCTTCCAACATCCCTGTCCTTTGACTTACCAATACTAACCTGTTCTACTAAACCAGTGGAATGAGCATCATTCTTACCCCAAGTGGATAACGCACAGTTGTATATGTAGTGCGATAACAATTGGCAGGATAAGAATTATGTTTGAGGGTGTTGTGATAAACAGAGGTGCCATGAAGTTGGGCACTTTCAGATGTATGAAAACTTAGACACAGAAACAGGACCTCAAGTATTTTTATATAGTTTTACATAATTTTAGCAGCATATACAATTTTTTTTAATATCTTAGTATGTAAAAATATAACACATAAATTTTTGCTTTAAAAAGCAATAATATTTGCATGCATGTTTTTGAAACTCTGTTCCACATCTTTGGCTACATGGCATTAAAAGATCACTAACTCCCTGGGAAGTACTTGAGGGAAGAACAGAGAAGCAATGGCAGAAAATTGCTCATTCTAGTCTAAAAAATTAAAGTAAGTCAAAGTCAGGACTGTTAGTCTACAATGCACACTATAATTTATGTTAATGCCCTGCCTAATATTGCCTATGCAAAAGAAAAACTCCCTAAAGGATTCTACCATGAAGTACATCAGCCTGGTTAAAAATGGGACAGCTGGAAACCCAAGAAAGTATGCCATGTTTTGTCTGGGAGGGGGAAGTGTCATATGATATTTGCATCACGATGGACAGATGCCAAAATAACTATAGAACCAGCAGAGGTAAAGATGATCACCTGTGGTATATGCGTAAAAGATGTATGAGTAAAGATGAGAGAACTTTGTGACCTTACAGCCTCTATGACAACTTAGAGAATGAGATTTATCTTAAGCTTCTTTTTGATCATTTGCAATATTTCCCCTTCGTTCACCTCTGTCTTAAACACAAAATCTGCCAAGACACAAAAGGAGGAACTAAACCTTAACTCTGAACCTTTAAATAGATCTCATTTTTCAGTATCTGCATATCACAGCTTTTCTCAGTTCTTCTGCAGTGCATGCAAGATGAAAGGTACAAGCAATATCCATTTTCAAGGAAGCTAAAGACCACACCGAAATAAGCTGATGTGTGGGTTATTTTCCTACAGTTGCAGAGTTAATGTCCGTCCTCTTTCTGGTCCCTACACTTGTAAAATGAAGTCATATATCTTTTCACTTAAGATACTTGGGTTTTTTGCAATTATCTCCACCTAGAGGAATTCTAAGCTGGATCCTTGTATCCAACATACTTACTCAGGAATTCTGTCTGGTTTTAGTCACTGTATCAGCCATCTTCAAACACTGATTTACAAAGAGATGCCTCCTCCTTCAAAATGCATTCTTGCCAAAACACTTAAAAAGCCAAAATGTAAGTTTTAAAAAAGTTTTAAATTATTATTCACCTTTTATCTTACCTGTATTTTTTTACTCATTGCTGCTTATTATGGCAACATATTCAAATAGCAAATATCCCCCTAAAACATCTAATAAATAGCATCAACAACTTAACACATTGACTCCAAATGCATTGTAATCCTTAAGTACCCTGTTAACTAGAACTAAATTTAAAGAAATGTTAGAATTATATACAGACAGGATGAAAAATATGCTAAATACATTGACTTAATTAAGAAAGTTGAAACTGATTCTGATTTAATCCATGTGTTAACAAAGCTATAAAAATGCTACATATTCATGCTTTCTATGAAGTACATTTTTATGGAGATCAAAAACCTTGGGTGGGCCATTTATGCATCCACATACCAGCCAACATAGTGAGCTTTGGCATCAAAATTTCAGTGCATTAAAACCACTAACTGCCAGTCTCCACCCAAGTCCAACGAACCAAAACCTGTATCTCAGTAAGATCAGTTAGACAAAAGGTTACTTCATTCATGGATAATCTGCACCCCAACATTGTGGCAAAAACCTGAAAATATGTGTGTCATTTCATGCAAAAAGTCACTGCACCTTTCAAAAGAAATCATTAAGCCTACTTAGGTCTCTCTGGTGCTGTTTTACTCCTGTCCCAATCAGCATCGGAGACCAGGGCGTATTTAGATGAATTGTATGGACAGAGGCACTGTCAGATGGAATGAGCTGCATCAGTGGACATCTGTTCACAGGAGTGGGGTAGGCACCATGTCTTTTTCTGTCTGATGCTACAATACATTACAGAGGTCAATGAAAACACGTTTAGTTCTTGTATAGTCCTTATGCCTGTGTTTATTGTCAATGTTTTAGTGTCATTAGGTAACAGAAACCAGAACTCAAAACATTTTCCATACTGTGTAATCCAAATTCTAATCCAAGATCCACTGTGTTCTGGACCTGCACAGTGTCTACATGAACTTTTCATAGTATTTGTTTTGTCTTTCTAGCATAAACAAACTACCATCAGCTTGTTTCAATATATACAAGTTCTATACACCAGGATCTCTTGTCATACATTCCCCATCTCTGAAACATCTGAATGCCTCTCCATGTATTCGTTTTGATTTTAATTAGGAAGGAAACAAAGAGAAACGTATTTGAAATCTTTTAAAATAAATCTTTTAAAATAAATACAATACACATTAGGTATTAATATCTTTGAAGCAGAGGGTGGGCTTGAAGGGAGTTCCTTTCACAGCTTGGGCCAATCTTCAGGGAACTTCTACCCCTTTGACAGGTTAAGTTGCCTTTGCTGGAATGATGTGTTAAGCACCAGCATAACAATCAGCAGAAACTACACTCACAGTCAAAGCCAAGTGGTGCGATATGCTTCACTCCCTCAAAACTAACTTAGTCCAGCAAGTTAAAGGAATTCACTCAGACCCAAGGCTTGCGTCAGATCCATAACTCTCTATCAGAAACCTCTAGTGACAACCAATATTTTAAAATCTGATGCTTCAGATACTTTAAATTTTAAGTATTATTTCATTGGACTAGCTTTCTCCAGCTGCCAGCAGCATTACACGTTGCATTGTACAGCACTGCACAAACTTCAAACACGTTTCGATATTTAAACGTGCAAAGTTGACAGAAGGGGAGAATCTTGCCTCTCTACATTTGCTCTACAACAGTTAGGGACCTGCATCCACTACGTGCTTTCTGCTGATGCCTGATGTCCCCAGTTTCTCAAAAAGCACCGAAGAACTGAAGCCGCACTGTCACTGTATCCTTTGATTGAGTAAAAACCTGTACAGATCGCACCTTCAGGTAACGCCAGTGCTTGAGCGACGGCCTGACGAAAACCCAAGGAGGGCAGTTTAACCCACTCGCACCTCCAAAACTTTACAGTAACAACTACCCCCGGAACAGAAAACAAGGTCTCACAACTCTGGACAGCAGCTCTCAGGTGCGCCTGTTCCCCTGTCCCCGACACCCACCCGTTCCGCTGCCCGCGGTCCCCCGACCTCCGCACTCTGTCCCGGCTGCAGCAGGCAGGGACGGTGACCAGGGTCAGTAGGGAAAAGTCAGGGCCGCTGTCCTCACAGCAGCTTCAAAAGGCAGCGGAGAAGCCCTCGCCTCCCCCCACCCCCGTCCCGCGCAAGTCGCCTAGCACTACGAATGACTCCTCGGAGCCTCTCCAAGCGCACACCGGGGCCTCTCGCCTGTCCGGGACAGGGAGGGGACCCCACGCCTGAGCCAGGAGAGAGGCCCCGGCAGGGGCGCTTCCCCCAAGCCCTCGCCCACTCGATCCGGAGGAAGGGAAAGGTGGGAGAAAGGTGCCACTTACGGAGCTCGAGCACGGCTCCCTGCGGTGGCGGCTGCTTGGGCTGCGCGGAGGTGCGGTGGTCGCGGCGGGTCTGTGTCAGCCGCGGAAGCCGGGCGCTCCTCCCCTCACGAAGCCCCCATGCCCCATGTGCGGGGCCGGCAAACCCCGCCCTGCCTTCTCCTCCGCAGCCAGGCCACCCCCATCGGCTGGGCGGGCGGTGGCGCAGCTGGGAGAGGGGGCCGCGTCCTTCGGGGAAGGGAGGCCGGGAAGCCCCGACCCCGCGGCTGGGGCCGGGACCCTCCTCGGAGCTGTTTCAGAACTCTCTGCCCCTTCTAACACTCGGGGAGCAACCGTTAAAGACTCACGTGCGACCCTCTCCCCCACTTCTCACTGCCAACAGTCGCCACGTTTTTCTAATCTAGTTTTGCTTCTAGTGCCTTGAAGTTCTGCGTGTGAATAGCATCTGCAGGGTATTCCTGATCCACCCTCAGAAACCATTTTCCACTCAGTTTTGGGGGGCCGAGTGTGTAGGTGGATGCTTCGCCTAGCTTTGCGTTAGGAGGCAGAAGTTAGGCCAGCTGCAGAGATGTCCACCTTGAAGTTACCGTTTGCCACTTGCTGGATGCATTTTCCAGGGCAGCTTTCAGGAGCGCATGTTGGGGTGGGACATCATGCACCGCTCTTCGCTGGGTTTTGTGATGAAGCTCCAGCCACTGGTGGGAACTGCAGCCCTCCTAGAACGCAGCACTTTAGAAGCTGCTTTTTGGGATACATCATAGGCAAAATTTGTCTGAGAGCAGCAAAAAGTGCCACAGGATGTGACACAGCAACAGTCTGCCACAATGTATGATGTTACTTCTCATTAAATTCTCAGGAAATTCAACAAGGCCAAGTGTAAGGTCCTGCACCTGGGTAGGCACAATCCCAAGCACAAATACAGGCTGGGTGGTGAATGGCTGAGAGCAGCCCTGAGGAAAAGGACCTTGGAGTCTGGGTTGATGAAAAGCTCAACATGAGCCTGCAGTGTGCGCATGCAGCCCAGACAGCAACCGAGTGCTGGGCTGCATCAAGAGAAGCGTGGCCAGCAGGGCAAGGNCCAATGTTATCAATCAGCTTAAGAAAACTGCCTCTTCCTATGAACTTTTTTGTATTTGTTCGAGATGACTGGGTCTTGGCCGCTGTAGCTGTCCATAGGTTAAAAAGTTTTTGAGCCTCCCTCTTCTTCAGTCTAAATAATTACCCTGGGCTGAATATCTTTTAAAAAAAAAATCATTTTAAGGCTAAGAATAATCTTAGGCTAACATTAAGAATAGCTGAAATAAATCTTACGATCATCATCTCTTTCTCCCTGCATTTATTCTACTAATCTAAGTCTTTCCTTTCAACACTAATCCACATACATCAGATCATTAGGAATACCTTTAAAAACTTTGTATCTGCTTGTATCATTTCTGTGATATTCTGTCACCATATAGGGTGTGTATGTGCACATATACATGCATATGTACATTAGATAGATAGATAGATGGATATACATACATACATATATCCTTACCATTAGTTTTAAGAAAACAAAGATTTTTCCATGCACACGGGAACTAAAGATACAACTGCCCTTATATAAAAAAGCCTTCATTGTCTTTGACTTTTTATATTTATATGACATCTCTAAAGCTAAGTCTTTTGCTTAGATCACAACTTTACAACCATATTTTTTTATCATGATGCCCAAACCTTGTGCTATGAGTGGATCACCTATAGCTAGCATTTCACTGCCAGGGTAGATTCTTATGTAAGTTTCTATGAACAGGCCTTCAAATTTGCTTCAAATTATATTTGGTAAAGACTAGAGATCATGTTTCATCACCAACCAGCCTAATTTCAGGCTAGTTAATTGACTTGCATTTCACAAAAAATAAAGCTAACATGTTGCCGTAAAGGTTTTATACCAAGCCCAACAGTGCTTCTACCCATTCTACACCCATATGATTTCCTGAAGACACCAATATCAAGTTCCATCAAGGATGCAGGCAAAGCCTGTGAAGATCTTGACAATTTTCAGCATCCCTAGATCTCTATCTTTTTATTCTATAGACGACTAATAGGTTGAATCTAAACCCATTAGTTTAATTTTTTTTAATCTAAGTGTCATTTGCTCTTCTAGAAAGAAGTTGTCTGTAAATATAGTTCTTTCCATAGCAAATAACAATGTTCCTTACAGTTAAAAAATAATGCTTAAATTTCAACAATTAGACCTAAGGACTTTTATTCTGCAAAGATTCAACCTGAAGCCATCGTGTGTATGTCTTCCTTTGTCAATGCTGCCTATAAAGTGTGAAATTAAATATTTACATCCAGTATTAATGGAATTTTGAAATGCTGCCACCTAAAACAGGTGAAATGATCAGATATTATCTCGGTCCTAACTGTACCACACTGCTGTTGCCAAGTAAAATGTTTTTCCCTGCTCTATCAGTCAGCATGGTGGCTTTGAAACGTTGACAGATCCATAACTGCTTTTGTGAAAATCAGCAGTGTCACAAACTTTAGCAGCATGTTTTTAGGAGGTTTATTAGTCTGCACAGCCACAGCTTTCCTTCAGTGGTAAGTCCTTTCCTTCCAACTGTCCAGGCAAGGTAGAGTGCCTACCTTTGGAACTGTCCCTGCTTTGAGGGGCTCAAACTGAGGTTGTCAGCCTTCGGTTTAGACACTTGTAAATGCATCCATTTTGATTGAAATGTTTAGTATGTACTAATGTATCATGTAATTAAATAGCAGTTATTCCAGTTCACTGGTTTTGCAGCCTCACAGGGAATGCCTGTATTCTACTGACAAATGTGCAACTGCGGCTCACAAACATACAGTCACAGTTTACCTTTAAACCAGATAGATCAGAAACTCATAGCCTTGGAGTTCAGCGCCTACAACAAACACACCCTAGGAGTCTTTATTTACCAATGTTCGGCTTGTTTGGAATCAGCAGTGAGCTCTACGGTTACAGGGAAACAGACAAGAATGAGTCCAGGTGAATGAGATCCCTGCTGCTGTTACCACTCTGTTAGGTAGTGCCCGGACTGCTGTATGGAAGTACTCAACAGTATATTTGTTGTTCTTGTTGAGACTAGGATGTCGTATAGCTCTTTTCAAAAGCAGATCAAATTCCACCTTTAATCTGGCTAGGTTTTGCCTTTCTTCTGCTACAAGGAAACTTTTTCAGAACTGCAAATCTGAAAGAAGCCAAGCATCCACAGCTTGCTCTGATTCAGTTCTCATACTGTGAATCTCTTGTTCATGTGATCATGCAGAGGGATAATACAACAAAATAAGAGGAGCAGAAATATATTTGGGAGTTTAATGATTTAGCACTACACAAGTGAACTTATGGCTCAGAAGAACAAACAAGTTTCTGTTTATATGCAGAAGAATAAATCATGAACCATTCTCTTAGGCACTCATGTTGTATGTCCACATGATTAGACTACTCATGTTTTTAAATTCTCAAGTAGACTTTTTCACCTTCCCTTGTCTGGATGTTTCAGGTATAGTGGGTATAGGTGATCATCCTACTGAGAAATAGCTAGTAAATTTTAAATCTTGGCATTTAAACGTGATTTTCCATTTAAACACTTAAAGTAGCTTATTTTTTCCAGGTTTGAGAATAATAGGTCAGTCAGCTATTGTATATGTTTTGTTAAATCAAATAACTAGATTGGAGATGAAAACATAATACCCAGTAAGTAAGAATGAATAAGGTGGTTGCTTATGTCTATGGTGGTACAGGAAATGAACCTGGAGATGAAATCCATTGTATAGAGGAAGCAGTATATGCAGAGAGATCCATCTTGTTTCCTCTGAGGTTCAGACTACTCTGGAGATTTTTGTCAGATTTAGAGTTGTGCCACATTAACAGACGTCAGCACTGCCGACTTCTACAATCTCATCATAACTCTTAAAATGCTTTCTAAAGAAAAACCTGGAAAACATGTATCTTGTTCCCAGTGAGGCTCAGAAAACAGTCCTCTGAAGATAAAAAAACTTAACATTGAAAAGCCTCATGACTTTCAAGTGATTATTCAGATATTTGGAGTCTGAAGTGCTTTTAGACCTAGTTCATGATGCTGATTGTACCTAATGTCCAAACTTATGGGTCATTAATACATTATACCAAAAGGCTCAAAGCAGCAGAGGCAAGGCAACAAAGAGGAAAAGAATATATTTCTCTAACCAACTCTGTGCCTGAAGAAGGCATCACACCTTATAAAATAAAGTTTGTTTATAGATACATAGCTATAAGCTATTAATAATGTTTTCAGAGAAATTTTATCTGAAGAAAACTACCTCATGGTGTCTTCTCATGTCCTTGTGAGCTGTGCTGGCTGATGAGTTGGGAGGAGGAGGCTAGGCTAGGCCCTAACCTCATCCTCTTCCACCTAGCTCATGGCAATGTTAGTCACAGTGATTCTGTGAGGAATGCAAATGCCCTAAAAATGAAGGCGTTCTTCCTTCCAAACAGGTTAATACCCATCAGGTCACGACAGAATTACTTGGCAGAACAGAAGCTTCACGTTTTGGCTGCCCAGAATACATTTAGCCACTAGATAAATAAGGGCTTATTATAGAAGACAAATTGTCCTTTAAACTTTTTAAATACAAACACAGGGAGGAAAGAAGTTTGCAAAGGGAAAAAAAAAACCAATAAATGTTTATAATCTGTGTTGATAGATAAAAACCACTGTGTTTTATTAGACTGAAGAACAACCAGCAAAAGAACTTTTAAATAAAAGCAGGGTATCTCTGTAAATAACTCATTACCCAATTGCAGAAAATAAAGGTATGAAGATTGAAAAGTATCTACATGAAGACTGGATGACAATTTTTATTCTTTCCAACCAGTTTTGGGCTTTATTTTCTTTAGAGATCTTTGTTATGTGAAGTCAGAAATGAATTACTGCTTTTCCATAACAGTAAGAAAAAAAGTTCTGGCAAGATTTGATCTTCAGCAGCAGAAAGCAGGCCTGCCATTTGAGACTTCAGGGGGGCGTACCAAGGGGAGTGGCAGAGGAGCTGCAATCATATTCTGCTTTTCAGTTAACAACGTGGAGGAAACCAACAAGTACCTCTAGCAATCTACGGCAAGTCTCAGCTGTTAAGTAAGTGAGTCTATGTCAATGAAACTTCTAAAAGTAGAAGGCATGCATGCCAAGAAACTTGCCCAGCCTCATCAGCAAAGAAAGCATATGTTTTATGACAGTTATCGGCAGGTTGCTTACATATTAACCACTGCTTTGCAGTCTCCTGTATGCAGACACTGTACACACAGGCTCGGTATATTCTCTTCTGGGATCAGAGTTTGCTGAAGTACTTAAGTTTTGATTAGGCATAATGAATCACATGAGTTGCCTCAGTAAGATATATTATATGACTTGCTGCAGCCAAATCAGGCAACATGCATTTTGGCACATTTAAAGAATTAAATGTGCTTCATGGGATTGTAAGGGTTGGCTTCTTTTCATCTCTTCTTCTTTTCCACATGAGCTGCGCATTGAATTGACACCTTAATTCATCTGAAGAAGTGGAGGAGTTAATCTTCTAAATTAGGACAGGGTTGTGATGTAGGTTTTCCAGTCTTTCTAAGACATAAAATAGGTGCAAGTTTTGCAGTCTAATCTGTGCAGAGGGGCTTGTTTGTATGCATTATTAATGGATAGATGCATTATGTACATTACTCAGTGGAGTAGCACCTGCCAGTGGAAGTTTGTTTGGTATGGGGAGTAGCAAGAAGAGAACAGTGACATGTTCCAGCAGAAGCAAAATGCTAAGGCTTAAAATGGAACTCCTTTCTAAATATGGCCCTGAAAAAAGTGATGCTGTGGGGGGGTACCATCATCGTTATCAGTTCTGCAAACTCAGAGTAGCTTCTGAACCATAAATTTTTATTCTTTCCCCATAAACTTTTCTTCTTTCCCAGCATCCACAGAGCTCACGGACTGTATGACCAAATGTCCTCAGATACTTAGCTGTCTTAAAGAGGCCAAACTTTCAGTTTAGAAGGGAAGAAAGCATCTTGTCTGTGATTCGTAAATGAAGCACAGATAACCAGATATGGATGCTGACTCACTGAGCTTCCTGGATTCCTGGAAAGAAAAAAAAAAAACAAAAAACAAAACCCAACCACTTCATACTTGAGAACAAACCTTTATGTAAAGGTTATCTTTGATTCAGAATTCTCTTAACTATTCACCCACTGCTGTTACATTTTTCGTGACATGGAAACTCGGATCTCTTAAGTTTGATGATGCTTCTCTGCACTACGTGCCAGTTGTGCAGTTTAAACACGTTGTAAGAAGCATGATCTGCTCCACTTGTTTTAGTCATAGTTTTAATATCAAAAGGCAATTCTACATGAATGGCATTGCTCTTAATTAATTAATAATTACTTTTACTTTCTCCATACATATATAGTTGTAATTCTGTGCTTTTACACCATATCCTAGGGCTCCTACCTACCAGAACCACCAGCCTGCTAAATCAGATCCTGTGATTCAACATATCTCTCTCACTCAGAGAAATGACTAAACTCTTTATGAAATCACTTTCCAGGCTAAAGGAATACTTGTAATCAGCTTTCCCAGGAATATTCAACTGACCTTTGGATAGCTGTGTAGTCCCTCACACAGCTATTCTTCCCCTTCTCTGTGGCTGAAGATATGAGAGAAGAACTTCCCACAGGAAAAGGGTGGGAGAGAGCAGCCAGATGTGGAGGACTTAAACAGTCCCTCTGCCCTTGGAAAAGAAGGAGCATAAATATATACTGACACATTTTAAAGTTCATTTCTGCCTAGCATGGTGGGAAGGAAGTTGTCTGAATCATTCAGTCCCGGTTATACCACTAGGGAAACCACAATGTCAGCACACTCTGCTTCATCTTCTTATAACAGCAGCATTCATTAATTACTGAAATATTCCCTGAGGAAAATAATGTTTACAACAGAGACTTGTAATTGACTGCAGAGATGCCACAGATTCTATGACTAGGTACATTGTGTATGTCATTGCTCATCTGTGTTTGCATGTGTATACTTTATATGTAAGTACACATTATATACACATGTACTCCGAATCTGAGGAATAGAACAACATGTTTGCAGATAACATTTGATGAGACAAAGGTAAATTTTTAAGTGGTAAAGAAGAATGCAACATGTTTTGGACATTGCACATAATTTCTCTTTGTGTTTTATAACATTTGTTATTTTGAAGTTGTTTTTTAAACAATCTTCCTGTAACTGCCACTGGATTTCACCTTTGACCTTTCTGTTCATCTTCTCTTTTGAATGAGGTAATAGTAGGCACGAACAAAATAGTTATTTCACACCTCCAGTTAGTGTTCATCAGTAAGAAGCAACATGATTGCCAAAAATGTATCCTGCAAAATTCTTCAAACTTAGCACAGGAAAGGTGGTAGTAAATCTTGGGTGTTATTCATATGGTGGATTCATATGCACCACCTTTCTTCATACTGCTATTCTTTTTTTTTTTTTTTTCCCTTTTAACAACAGGCATTATTCATATACTATCATTCTTTTATTCTTTTGATACCTAAAATGTGGTGAACTTAACTGAGCAACAGGTGATTGATGACTTAATTTTTCTCATGGCATCAATATTGGTACTTTATCCTCTTTAACCACTCACATGTGTAACTACTGTCCTTTAGAATAAGGAGAACTTACATCATTCTTCATGCTGAGGAAATTCTGTCTCAGTACTTACTAAGTTCAGTAATCAATATGAGAGAACACGGAAAAACTGGAGGAGCTATGCCTTCTCCCAGGCTTAAATCTGGTAACTGGTAAACTCCTAGGTTTCTACTGACCTCTGAAAAAAATACAAGACCTGAAACTCGAGGGGGAACTTAGATTACTTGTTTTAACCAAATAGCCTTATCTGAGTAAAATGTTTTGCCGGATGCAAACTGTGACTCAGAGTGGAAGAAGTACATCTGAGCTCAGAGATGCCCACACTGTAAAGGTAGAGGATGTGATTCCAGTAATAATAAAAGATTTGTGTTGTCACCGATGTTGTACTAATGTTAAAGGTAACATGTTAAAGGTAACATGCAATTCAAATAGCAGAGGGAAAGACTTAATTTGGAACATTTCCTATCTATGGCACTACAAACAGATGCACGTTTCTTTAATGATGTGTTTTCACGTTTGTAAGATCTCTATAGAAGGTCTTACAAACCCCTTCTCTGTAGAGGAAGAATGTGGCCCTCAGGGCTGATTCATAACTGCAGCCACTTGTATGGGAGGCTTAAACACTCTTTAGAGGAGAAAGCATTGAATCTTGGCTTTAAATGCAAATATGGAAAAGCCTCCTCTGCACTGTGGTCACAGAAGCTGAGGTTGTTTAGCTTTCTCAACACTGACTTTATAAACTTCAAATGAAGTTTGCTTGATTTAGTACTTTTCTTTTTTTTTGCAATATTTTACATTTGTTGCAATATTACATTGTATTATTTATATAATTGAATCGTTGGTGTAGCTCCCTTAATTGGTTAGTGGAGTATATGTGCACAACAATGCAAAAATATATTTACATTATATAATATAATTTCTTATTCTCTGGCTGTCTTTTATGATTTTTTTATGATTGCAGCATATGTTTCAAAGGGTAAGTTTCAGGGAAAAGAGAGAAACTGTTTAGATTGGCAAAAGATTTAGAACAAGAAGCCCATGAATAAATTTTGGGTGGAACATATGAGTCAGTATCTAATTCCTTGTAGAAGTGGTGGTGGTGGTGGAATAAAGTAACTGGTCTTAAAATGGAGCTAGCTGAATTTATGAAGAAGATCATGTAATGGAGTAGTTCACAATAGCTGGGGACTAAACATGATCATCCAGAAGGTCCTCTTCAGTCCTTTGTCTTTCTGGAAGAGAGAATGTATTTTTAATTACTAAAAGTAGTTTTGGAGAGCACTGTTGTCTGTGTTTGTAACATTGCCTGGGAAACATTAGGACTGAATGCAAGGGTTTTGAGACAATTCGTATTTTTATTTTTTATGTATGTAAGAATGGGCACACATGGATTGGATTTATTTCCCACTAGAAAGAGTGCAGGAAAAATGGATTGTGTTAGTACTACCCAAAGAAACAAGACATCCAGCGCAGAGCAGAACTAAACTAGCTGTAACAACACTGTTACTGTTGGGATTATGTCGTGGTAGGCCTAAATAGGCCAAGTGGGCTTGTACATGTCCTGGCTTGCCCAGGTGTGCTCTCCTGCTCCCCCTCCCTCTGTGCTGGGGGTGGTGGCCACAGGAAAGGGGACAAAAGCCCCAGCTTCACCTAATATGGGCAAACTGGGCAAACTGCCATCCTGATTGTGCTCTCTGCTATTGTATCCGTGCCTGCTTACTACTGCATTGATCCTGAGCTGAGGCTCTGATGCCTCCACGCGTTGGGCCTGCACAGCCAGCGTGACACCGTGCTGAGACTGCACACCGCAAGATGTCCTGCCTGCACATGAGAGCCTGCTGCCAAGAGAGCCAGGACCAGGTCAGTGATCGTCTGCCTCCTTTCTGAAGCATCCAGGAGCCTGAGGAATCTCCAAAGCCTCTAGCAGCTTTTGGCCCAGCAGCAGCCCCACCACGTGCTTTGGGTATTGTCCCATGATATTTTTGTGAGTAAATACTACAAGCCTCTTGTAATCATTAACTGCCTTCTGCCATAAGCAGAAAGGAGCTTCCTGCGCCCATCCAGTGGCTAAGCAGGATAACTAGCTGCAAGCAGTGTAAGTGACCGCACAAACCTTCTCTTCCAGTAAAAATGTTTGCTTATGCTGGGTACCTTTAAAGTGTTCCAGTTTGCCTGTTCCCTGTATGTATACATTTGCAAACCCTGCGTTTTTGAACCTTGTATCTAAGTTTTGTGGCGAGATTTAATGTTAATAAACAGTTTTCATAGTTATTAACAATCTCTGCCTGGACATCAAAATTAATATAATTATTAATTTTGAATCTTTTCATCACAGATTATCAGTTCGACTCTAAATGTGATTTAAGACATAGAAATTAGCACCCTTGCAAATGACTGTTGGATACTGGCTGTACCAGTCTAAATGCAATTATCTGCAGTATCATTTGATTCATCACTGATGAATGATGTTCACTGTCAGAACTAATATAGAGCATGACCTATTAATTTTGGTATCAAAGGCCTTCCAGTCTCAAGCTCTGTGGTGTCCAGTTTAGTTAAAAATAGCAGGTTTCTAGAGCTAAACCTAATGGCAAAGTGCAGTTTGTAGTCATACAGCTGTTGTGATACCCTCCGTAAATGTCTCCAGGTGTACAGGCTAAAAAAAGGTACAAGTCTCTCCCCCAAAACTTATGATTTATTCTTTTTCTAAGAAATCTTAATTTTATGCAGCTTTCCAAAAACTGAGAAACTGCATTCAAGGTAGATACTTCAGGCTACATGATACAATGCAACAGCTCCCCACATCCAGATTAATATAACCAGCTTTTCAGTCACTAGAGCACAGAAGCTCTCAGTTACCTCTCTGGAAGGGTATTTCAAAATCTCACTGCTCTGACGGAATCAGAGTATTGTTTAAGCTGGAAAAAATCTTTACAATCATAGAGTCCAACCATATGGAGGTTTGGAGGTATTCCTATTTCCTCCTCAGGTGAATCCACAAACAATTTACACTCTTTTTAATGCCAGTACTATCCTCTAGTTTGAGTAACTTTTCCTCTCCCTTTCCACTTCAAATATGTTTGCAGGAAATAATCATATCCTCTTCACTTTGATTTTGCCAGGCTCCATAAGAGCTTTCAGTCTTCTCTTGAGTGTTGAGTTCTTTGTATCATGGATCAAACTAGTAGCCTCTTTTTACATTCATTCCAGGTTAGTTCCTATTTCTTGAGTATGGATGAACAAAATTGTAGATTGTTTCACATAGCAGGTCACCAGCATCTATCACAGGGCACTAATATTTCTTATATTTTCACATGGAATTCAGACTAGGAATGTGGGGGGAGGGTTTTTTTTGGGAGGAGTTGGTTGGTTGGAGTTTGTGGTGTGGTTTTGTTGTTGTTGCTGTTGTTGGTTTGGTTTGGTTTGTTGTTGTTCGGTTTAGGTCTTTTTGTTTAGTTTGCTTTGATGTGGGTTTATGAGGGTTTTCTCCTGTCTGAGCTACATTTTCAAGAAGTTGATATAATTATTTTACATGTATTTCAGATTTTTGGGTTTTTTCATATATTATGAATTGCTGGCTGATGGAGGTATGAAAAATTAGTGTCTTTTATTCAAGCAGGAGGACCTGAAGACAAGGGTATATTTGAAGCCTAGGTTCAGACAAGATTGCCTGAAAGGAGAAATTGTGAGTCTATACTACAATAATGGAAGGAGAGTTAAAAATGTTAATTCTGAAGCTTCAATGCAACAGGACTTGAGAAATATTGTAGAAAAACATTACAGAAAAGCTGAGTAGTGGCAAGTGAAAAAGAAACAGGATTTCACAGAGTAGCCATCAAGTTTTAACACTGTCATCACTCAGGGAAAAAAAGGAAACTAGCTGCAGGAGAGAGAGAAAGTGAAAGTACATCATTTGGTTTAGAAAAGAGCTGTTCAGAAAGAGAGGTCTTGAGGAAGGAGAGGCAGAAAATGTAGACAGTGATGTGATCTGTAGCTATACATGCCTGATGCTATCTGAAGTAAGGACTGGTTAGTTTCAGAATCCTAGAGGTTGTATTTATCTAATTTAACTGTTAAAAAACACTAAGTAGATGAACGGTAAATCCTGAATTCTCCAGGATTGTATGTAGCTCAGGAAAAAGGTGCTGGACAATCTGAAAAGTCACTGATCCTGTGAGAACTAGAAATGGATTATAAGAAAAAGAAGCCCATACCCAGGAAATGTGAGGGAGTTGGGAGGGGAGGGAAAAAAAACAAACCAAACCAACCCCCAAAAAAACCAAACCCCAAACACCAGCAGCTGACTGAACCAATGGAATCTCTGAATGTCAATGGGACTGAGATGCAGAAACATGATGAGTACCCAGCCAGTGCACTCAGAGTTGTATGACAATCGTTAGTGTTTAAGAAATAGGCTAACATGCTGTAAAAGTTCATAGAAATTGCCACAAATATGCTATTTGCAGGAGGGTAGCATTGATAGTTATGTATTAAAATGCTCTAAAGTGTGAATTCTTCACAGTCTTCTCAAGCAGCAAAGCATAATTCTGCTTCACATTGTATATTTATTAACTTTGGCCACCCAGCGTGATGATTCTGTGTTCCTGCTGTCACTCTACAGTGACAGGATTTCAGGAGGTTCAGTGGTAGAGAAGAGGTTTTCGTAGCCATGTTTCTTCTAGCGACTCCTCGGTGAACATCATGAAGCTGTATTTTGAACTCTCCCAGGTTCAGAAATGTACTGAACAGGTAAATTCCAAACACCTGTCCCATACCAAACATCTAACACTGAAATGAATAAATTTGAATTTGACAGTTCTCTGTCAATGAAAGGCAGGCATCATTATGTAAGGACCAAAAATATTTCTACCCAAGAATTTGGCAAAATTTCCTGCCAAGTGCCAGCTGTTTACTCACATCACTAGATCAGTGTTCTCTTCTCTGGTGACACCAGAGTAGCCAATTCTCTGGGTGTAAATTTGCAGTAAGCCTTTAAGTTCACAGCAGCTGATGAAATATCATCATACTTCTGTAAGAAGCTCCTTCTCTGTGAATATGGAGTGTGAGGTTTTTTTCTGCTTTGAAAACATTTATAGCATCTCTTGTGTGTGGATCCTCTGGTTTCTAAGAAGTTATGCTCACATTGCAGATTGTCATTCAGATGAGGCTCTAGCTTCCTCTGTGCAGTGGTCAAAACTTCTGGGAACCAAACAATCTGTCAGAGCTCTACCCTTTCACCTCTCTCACACCTCTCACCCCAACTCCTCATCTCTAGTCCAATTGTCACGTTCACTGCCTTGATATGTTGGTAAGGGAAAATGATTATCTTTGAAAATCAGACCAGGTACAGTTCCTGCCCATTACACTTTTTATAACTTCCCAGTTTTGTGGGAAAAATCTGCCATCGGAGTACACAGAAATCTGCCAAAAACTGCAGAATGCTAAAAAAATAGAATAGAATAGAATAAAAAAGCTAACAAAAATTTAAGACTTTCTGCATTGCTAGGCACACTTCCAACAAATCAGTCTATTCAGTGCAGACTTTCCCATGCCCGGTATAGAAGCCACAAGTGTTGCTGCACATTAATAGTTCACTCTAAAAGCTGTGTCAGTTTTCTTGTCCACAGGGACTGATGCTCACATATGGGGGTGGGGGTGGATCTGGCAGTGCAATGTGGGAGCCAGCTTCTCTCAGAGAAATCTGAAAGCGGTGACGGTCATCCAAAAGTGGCTCAGTCTGTCACTGTCACTCCAGCTTGCAAGAGTAGCCTCCCACTGAATTCGATCCTAAGTCTGCCTAGCTTGTTATCAGAATACTTTCTTAGGAATGTGACTTAGCAGTGTTAGGAGTTGGTGGATGGATGTTATTCCTCTTTTTAAGCTACAGGGTCATTACACAGGGCACTCATGCTGTAAAACTACAAGCTGGTAACTTAGCTAGTCTTCCTCTCTTTGTGCCTCTAGAGCATCAGTCAGAGCTCTAGAGCCTGCACTGAGTACTTGTGGAGCTTTCCAATTCAGACCCACAAGTCCTGGGCCTAAAATGGAGTTGTGTGAAGTGTGGCGTGTAATGGTTGTGGGTTCTCTGGAAAGAGCATTGGAGTGATGACAGAAGCAAAAGCGTTTTAACTGCTGACCCCTTCACTTCCATGTCATAGGGATACAAAGAGAAGTTCACTGTTCTGAGTCACAACTTGCAAAAACTACTGAAGTTCTGTCACTGAGCACTTGCTGTAAGAGGTATTAGGTAAAACCTGCTAGTAAAAAGGTGTCAAAAGGTTGTATGTGTCATAACGATGAAGCTGCCAACTCAAAAGCTGTCATTCATTGAATAAACAGACTGACTGCAAACTTCTGCTCTGCCCTGGTGGAATACTGTGTCCAGTGCTGTTACACTCAGTTCAGGAAGGGCAGGAAACTGCTTGAAAGAGTCCAGTGTAGAGCCACCAAGATGATGAAGGGAGTGGAACATTTGCCTTATGAGGAAAGGCTGAGGGAGCTGGGGCTCTTTAGCTTGGAGGAGACTGAGGGCTGACCTCATTAATGTTTATAAATATGTGAAGGACAAGCATCAGGAGCCAGGCTCTTTTCAGAGATGCCCAATGATGGGACAAGGGGCAGTGGGTGCAAGCTGATCATAGAAGGTTCCATGCGAACATAAGGAAAATTTTTTTCACTGTGAGGGTGACAGAATACTGGAACGGGCTGCCCAGAGAGGTTGTGGAGTCTCCTTCTCTGAAGACATTCAAAACCTGCCTGCGTCAGCTACTCTAGGTGATCTTGCCCTGGTGGGAGGGTTGGACTAGGTGATCTTTTGAGGTCACTTCCAACCCCTAATGTCCTGTGATTCTGTGTGATCCTTCAAAGAGATGGAAAAGTGGCTTTATATTGAGGTTTATATTCCAGGTTCTGCTCCCTGGAAGTGCTGATGCATTTTAATCCTTTAAGCCCTTTGAGTCTGGGAAGGTTCAGTGTGTATTGCAGAACAATGTTCTTATTCAAGAAATAGTATCTTCCATTGAAAGGGAAAGAGTAGTTTAGGGTGAAGGAGGGTGTGAGATCATTCAAAGTAGGGAAGACTTGGAGCTGCCTTTTATAATGTATCACCCAGCAACAATAACAGAGTCGTGTGCGGGGCCAGTGGTGCAATGGATAACGCGCCTGACTATGGGTCAGAAGATTGTAGCTTTGACTCCTACCCGGCTAGCTCAGTTGGTAGAGCATGGGACTCTTAATCCCAGGGTTGTGGGTTCGAGCCCCACGTTGGATGCCAAAAATAAAGGATGTNGCACTACTTAAGGTATTACATACAACTTGAAAGAGACTTTGGTATATTCCTTCCCAACAATACTCTGATGCATTCGTCATGAATCTTTGTGCTGAATATTAGCTTTCATCCTGTTCTTATTTGCACCTTCCAAATAAGGCTAGTTTTAGCAAGATGTTTTTTAAAAGAGACTTGCTGCTGTTTAGTTCTATGCCAGAGGTTATGGTCAAGAGAAGAAGGAGTGGCAGAAAACATCTGAAAAATAGCTAGTTCTTACTAGTTTTTGCTTTTTAAAAACTTGGAATGTCTCAAGTTGCACAGATCAGAAAAGTCACACAGAGAAAAAACAACTACATCACACACCACTGCCAGTAAGAGCAAGCATATAAAAACTCCTGTGCCTTAAACTGCCAAGATCAATGCAATTATAAAAAAGAAAAACAAGCAAACAAAACAAAACCAAACCCCAAAAACCTGAGCACAGCATTCAGAGTGTTAGATAGTGCATTTACAAAATGGGGGAAAAAAACCAAAACAGTTTTATTATCCTTTTCATATAGTGATTGGTTATCTCTGAGCACTGTTCTCTATCCTTTAAGTGATATAACGGTCATAAATTCTCAGGGGAAAAAAAAATGCACACCAGGCTCTAATGAACACCTGGCACTGAAATCTGTCAAATAACCTATAAGTAGAAATCTAGATTTAATTCAGTGTTGTGAAATCAACTTCTTGGGTGGAATCTTGGACTTGTTCAACTCAGTGGGACTTTCATAGGGGCAGGGCATACTTTCATTGTCTTTATAGTATTTAAAATGTCTGCTCCAAAATCTACAGTCGCCAAGGTGATGTAAAATCCTAGTGTGCTAGTCAGAAAAGAATAACAGAATCACAGAATGTCAGGAGCTGGAAGGGACCTCGAAAGCTCATCCAGTCCAACTGCCCTGCCAGAGCAGGATCACCTAGAACAGATCACACAGGAACACATCCAGGCAAGTGTTGAATATCGCCAGAGAGGGAGACTCCACAACCCCCCTGGGCAGTCTGTTCCAGTGTTCTGTCACCCTCACAGGGAAAAATAATTCTCCTTATGTTTAAATGAAACTTCCTATGCCTCAGATTACACCCATTGCCCCTTGTCCTGTCATTGGACATCACCCAGCAGAGCCTGGCTCCATTCTTCTGGCACTCACCCTTTACATGTTTATAAACATTGCTGAAGTCACCCCTCAGTCTTCTCCAAGCTAAAGAGCTCCATCTCCCTCAGGCTCTCCTCGTAAGAGAGATGCTTCATTCCCTTAATCCTCTTTGTGGCTCTATGCTGGACTCCCTCAAGCAGATCTATGTCCCTTTTGAACTGGGGGGGCCCAGAACTGGACACAGTACTCCAGATGCAGCCTCATCAAGGCAGAGGAGAGGGGCAGGAGAACTTCTCTCGACCTACTAGTCACAGCCCTTCTCATACACCCTAGAATGGGATTGGCCCTCCTGACCACAAGAGCACATTGCTGGCTCATGGTCAATCTCCCATCAGCTAGGATCCCCCAGATCCTTTTCCCCTTCACTGCCTTCCAACAGGTCAGTCCCCACCCTATACTGATCCATGGGGTTGTTCTTTCCCAGGTGCAAGACTCTAGACTTGCCCTTGTTGAATTTCACTACATTTCTTCCTGCCCAGCCCAGAACTATGGACAAAAGTATGAGAAGCACTCTCTCCTATAAATGTATTAGACCCTGGAGGAGAAAAGCTGTATGTCTGCTTGTATCCTCTTGCTCAAAAATGTGGAATGGCAAGGTCTGGTTGGTTGACTTTCTACAGTAATTTTTGGAGCAGAGCCTATGTGGACACTGTATTACTGAACAACGCTACTTCAGAGTGCCTTTTTCAGAAGACTCCTATTGCTTGTCCCTTTGCTGCCATGATAGCAGTGAATCTTAGTAGTTTTTGCAACTTGAATCCTCTGTTCATTTGGTGAAGAGCGAGATGTCAGACTTTTCAAGTGCAAAGGGTTATTGGCTCAGAAATCATTTAATCCTGTAATTTGTTTCCATTAGGAAAAGAAGAATCTGACTGCACAGCTTCTGAGTACCTGTTAAGCTGTCCAGATGACAGACAGAATTCATAATCCCTTCAATCTCTATCAATAAAGAACACGAAACAGGGAAGAATTTGGCAGCCACAAGTAGACTTCTCAAAGCCCTGAAAAAATCCAGGCTTCTACTCTGTAATTTACTTTGTAATTTACTTTCTCATGGTATTAGTAATGTATTGGATCATATGGCAAATAGAATTAATTGATTGTTAGTGCAATGAATGCTGGAAAAATGAGTTTATGATGGAAGCCAGTGTTAATCATTAATATCTTATTTTACAGAAATTATGTGGCATAGAGTTTATTATGTTTTATGCCTACAGTTATTGCCATATCAAAATCTAAACGAGGTCACTGTTGCAAGGGAGAACAACATGTGATTTAACAACTGGAAAATTACACAAGGTTCTAAATTACACAGACCTTGGATTTCTACTCAACTAAATCCACATCACATATTTCTATTTAAATAAGCCCTCAAGGGCTTTGTTTGACTGATTTTTTTAAATTTTGTTTTTACTGCAAAATATACCGTTTAATATATTTGCCAGGATCAAATATGGAAAGAGATTCAGACAATAGAAACTAAGACTCTATGTACTTTCATTCAGGCATTTGATAATTGTATCTTCTGCTTACTTTTCCTATCGGCTATCAAAACTTATGTTTTTGATGGTCATATTAAAATAGTCACAAAAAGGTCACAATGACATATTATCCTTCACAGTAAAAATATAGTTGCATGTTAATAAGTGACTACTTATCAAAAGCGTCATGTCTTCCCAAAAATGTGCACTGTTTAATCAACGCAGTTAAGTCCCAGGCAAATCAACAGAGGACTCTCTTATCTTTCTAAATTTAACAAATTTTTTAGTATCCTGCTGGGGATGTTCACTTCTGATGAGAGACCTTTGGGATATTTCAAGTTTCACTTTAAAAAAAAACCAAAAAAACGACTGTATGTCATCTGGAGCTTTTTTTCATAAAATTGTATTTTATGAGGTTTATGGTTCTTATGAATTCCATGTACCAGGAACAGTTCTTACTGTCTCGGAATTTCTCTGTATAGCACACCCTCCCTTGTTTATTTCTGCGCTACACTGAGAAGAGAAACAGAAATCAAGCAAACAAAATGAGCATTTTTCCCTACAAAGACAGAATTAAGGAGAAAAAAATTAAAATTCACTGGAATATGAAAGGAATTAGTTAGGTCTTTTGCTTTCTGAAATATACTAATAAAGGGCTTGCCCAATAAAAAGTAGAACCCTTGCCAAGAAAGGAGAACACCAAAAGCCAAACATCTAAGAGAGACATTATCTTAGATCTCAGTATTTTTTTTGCATGTGTCTGCAAACACTTGCTGAACTTTCCCTCTTGCAAAATACAACAGTAAGATTAAGATTTCAAATAACTCAAGTATAAATATTTTCTAAGATCATAGAGAGTCTAATACAGTGCTTGTGCACTTGGAGATTTAGAGAAGCTATTCTCTTAAATTTATTATATATATATTTATATGCATATATATATATATATATACACACACATATAGTTGCATATATATATATATATATATGCAACTATATGTAATGAACGCCACAGAGAGAGATTCCTGAAGTTCAGCAAATGTAAAACAACAAGTCAGTGATTTTGTTCCCTCAGCATCAGTCCACAAAAGTACTTCTACCTTGTCAATTTGGCAATTTGTTTTACTCTTTCTTCCTCCCTCTTCCCCTACCCATCAGATGTAGTCAGAGACATTGGAGCTAGATTCACCTCAGACTTATTGTGAGAGTTCTGGGAGGAAATTTCTGTAGTGGAGGACTCCTTAACAGTGGAGAAACGTGTATTGCCATGTGCTATTCTCTTCCCCTCTGAAACAATCCCAACATTTTCCCAGAGCATCCTGATCTTAGGATTTGGCTCTTGCTTTTACTGTGCTGTTCATTCTCAGCAAGAAGGAAGATGCTTATGGGACAAAGAACATCTAGGGACTAGAAAAACCCTCACAGTTACTCAGTTATTTTAGGAAAGAAGATACTGTTGCCAGTAGATAGATAAATAGCTTTCTTTCGGAGTATGTCAAGTTCACCAAGGGGTTTTGATCCACACTGAAGACAACTAAGGCAGGTCAGGAACCACAGCAGATATCCTGGGAGAGCTTGTCAAACGTTCACAGCACGAGAAGCTGTGATACCAGATCTGTAATAAGGAAGACATTACATCTGGAAGGTTTACCACCCAATCTTTATGTGAGAGTCCAAGCTTGCAACTCTGATCGTACTGGGATGTCTTTGGCTTTGAGAGGTTATCACAGCAGCTGTGTCATTAATCTCCTCCCCAGCCACCGTCCGTCAAACCTCAGTAAGTAATGAAAGCAAAGTGACAGACACGCTTTGCTGGGCAGGGCATGAGAGAACTGGAGTCTGTAATTGCAATTTCTTGTGCTTTATAGATCACTGCCAGCTTGGCTTTCTGGCAACTATGGATGAAGTTTATAATCACACTGGTAACTTCTAGTGAAGATGGTCCATACAGGCATGCACATGTCTGCATGTCCCAGTAACGCGTTTCCTTCTGCTGAAGTCACACTGCACCCTGGGATTATGGAAAACAGCTTTGCATAAGTGAAAAAATCTCACACCAGTTACAACCATGTATACACACCAGGTATTCTGCTTATGAGTGAAAACACAGTGTCACATCTCTCCTTTCCAGCTCTGTTTTCACTAACATTTCCTGATCACACTGGGGCCATATCTTTCCTCACAGTCCCACAAGCAAAGGAAACATCTGCCTGCAGTTCAGTCACACTGGCAAGATCCTCAATCTGAAGATGGATCATGAAAAGACTTTCAGAGCTGTGGTATCATTGATAGCTCAGGAGAAAAAAAAGTTGAACGTTTTATGTATCTTTTAGCAGCTACATGAGTGCTGTTCAGTTGCTCTTTGGCATGGTAGTAATGGCATCACCTAGACAGCACCCTGTATACATCTACAGAAGTAGGGACCTCAAATGAAAGAAGGAGGAGGCCCTATAGAAGAAATAATTTTCCTTAAGGAAGTGGTCCATCTCTACCAGTGTGTACAGTGATGGGATGAAAATGTGATGACTCATGTCAAAGACTCGCAAAGAAGTCAAAGAGAAGGAGACAAGGTAAGAGATCAAGGCCACTGTGGAAGAAACACATAAATTTCACGACCCCAAGAGGCACATCAGGTTCTGTTTCCTAATTTGATCTCATGTTAGCCTTCCTCTTGGGGCAGCTACTAGATCCTTCAAGCCCTCAAGTATCTAGAGACAGTTTGCTACAAGCTCCCAACTCCACACCAGCTGGGGAGGAAGCAATGCCAGAGCATGCACGCCACATCCCAAACCAAGTGAAGAACAGCTGTTCGGAAGCCACATAGGATGTAACACTTAGTTAAGTCCTTTCAAGAAAAAAGGTTTTGTTTTCCTTTTTCAGTTCATTGTACACATAGCCCTTTGTTTATTTTACTTGGCCAGTTTGGTTCCATCTTTCTTTATTTCTGCTGACTACACTAGTATTTAATAAGGTATTACATTCCTGACTGCTTACTGCTATGCAAGTAGCAAAAGTTGTAAAATTTTATTTTGTGATTAAGTTCTCCAGTACTGTCTTATACTATGGAGGATAAAAGGATATTTACTCAGCTTAGGCCTGCTTCTGCCTTAAAACTGAGCTGTGGCCAGCCCCTTGGGAGCAGATGTCTGAGGTTGATAAGAAGCAGTAGATTAAGCACAACAGGAAGATAATGATTTTGCTACATTGGACTACCAGCATCTAGTTTACCCTTCAGAGTCCTCCAACATAAAGTGCTGGAATGGTGCTCCCTTTTGAGTCTGAAGGAAGATGGCCACAAGCTTTCAGGCTGTATGAACAGCCCTGGTGCAAGCAGTGGCTAGCTCACTGGATGCTGATGTGCCCCAGAGGGAAGAGGGTGTCAGCAAAACTATAAATTGCATCAGTTAGGTGGTGACAACATGGATGTGAATGTAAATACTGCTGATTTTCCTACTGTGAATGTTGACAATGTGTAAAGGGTTAACCCTCCNGATGATTGACGATGCTGCCAATGCTGACTAAATGTTATTAGAAGCTGTCCATGATGATCACACTGACAATGACCACACTCTTATGGAAACTGGCTGGCCAGCAACAAGCATGACTGAGCAGTAGTGAAAGTCTGCAAAGTGACGTTCAGTCTTTTTTCCACAGAGATAAACTCTGAGAAGGGAGTATATTTGTGCTGAAAGTACAGGCAGTAACTAGAAATAGATGTGGCCCTTCATATTTGCATGTTCTGTTCACCCTCCACCCCAATAATCAGCTTGGGCTACAACAATACAATCTCATTCCGAATTTTATAGAGGCAAAAAGTTTTATAGAGGCAAAATCTTTTCTGACTCTGAGGAGACTACAGTGGACCCCAACTGAAGTTCAGACCAGGACCCATCATTCTGCTCTTTAAGGAGTAATTCCTCAGCAGACACTTCCAGATGAACCAGCAGCAGTTTCTGCATAACAATCAAGTCTGCAAGTGTGTTGAGGTGCCTTTTAATGTAGTCCAACAGCATCAATCCAGTTGCCATAGCCTGGTTTATAAAACAGAAGCAGGGAGCAGTGTCATTTCTGAGGCATAGGGAAGGACTAGAAAGGACAAGAGTCTGAAGCATTTGCTCTTACACAACTTAGTGATGTGTAATGTGCATGAGGCACATGGCTGGCAAGCATAGACACAGAGGTCTGACCTGTGTGGGCTCCAAAACTACAAAACAACTACTTAGCCAGTAAGTTGTAAATGGTTCTCTTGAGATTTTTAAGTAACAACTTGCTCAGTCGAGTGTTTGGTGTTGTGGCATGCAGCAAACATACAGTGTAGATACATGCTTTAGGTGTGGGCTATAATCATTTAGTTAACTGTTAACCTCAGCGTGGTCAGTTATGTACAGTTATGTATCTGTAGCTGGCTATGGTTAATGATAGATCTCATCTCACACTTATTTTTCTAGCCATTGCATTGTTTCCATTCAGTTGTGGACCTTTCAAATATGATCATTCATGCACTCTAACTGTGACTAGTGAGCAGAAGTATGTTGGAAGAACATTCCACTCTGGGAACAGATTACGTCAAACAGTCTTCTCGTGCATATGCCATGATAAAAAATTGACAGAGATCAGGAACACAAACCTAATACTACACAAGATAGGAAACCTTCAGGAGATAGGAAAGAAGACACTTCCTGAGCCTCAGAGCTTTCAGCCTGGGAATACCAGAAGCAATTTAAACCTTGGTGATACTGTGATACTGTGTTCTTCAGAATCCATCCCAAANTTTCAGTCTGAACACTCAGGTTTCTATGACCCTTTCTTAATCAGCTGTTACTCAAAGCCTAAATTGCTTGTCCAGTAATTTAAAGATTAATGTATAATCTGAACCTCCTTTTCACAGAAAGTTAGTAAGCAAGATTTCACTGACAGCTTTCACAGTGTCATCTTGGTTCCTTAATGCTATGGTGGACAAAGGGCCAAGGCAATCACCTGAAATTCAGGAGGATTTCAAGAGTTATGAGTCAGCCAGAACTGATTCTGACCACTTACTGTGATAACTGCTTGTCAGTAAGACAGAAAAGATCACATCAGTTTCTGGTTTTCTGCATAAACATTCAAAGAACTGTGTTTTACCTTAGCTTCTAATTTCAAACAAACAAACAAAACCCTATTCTGAAGTTTTCCTTTTAAACGCAGAGAAAAACAAACTTATCAAATATGTGCTTACATATAGTGTGTATTTCAGATATGAAGCAGCATTTCAGTTAAGTTTTTATTATGTATTTTTGGGAAACAAATGCCTTTTGTTTTGCTTTGTGGTTTGTTTTTCTTTGTTTGTGCGTTTGTTTGTTTGTTTCCCTACCTATAGCATTGAAGTTCCTGTACAATGTAGTAAAAAATAATTTACTGGCAAGGCATACTCATGCATCAATCTCATAACTGAAAAGGCCACATTTGCTTCACTGAATTATGATCATCATAGCACAGCAAGGAGTTTCAAGATAAACCAGCCTTTCAGTATTTNCAGAATCCATCCCAAAATTAAATTTTTGTCTCAAAACCCAAGAGGCAGCAATGGAATCAGAAAAACAGTCACCAGGTGACAGTGAAACAAAAGTAATACTAATATGACATTAGACAATTTTGGAGAAGCACAGATGAATTAAATCATAACAGACAGCCAACCAAGTCCTNTTCAACAGAGCTTTAGCTAATTCTTGTACAAAGACCATGGGATACATTTCCTCTGTTATCCACATTTTCTTTCCTTTCTCTTCTTTTTTTTCCCCTAAACCCAAATATACCATGTCCACTTCTATTTCTTCTTGCTGGGAAAAATGCTCTGGTCAGACCATTAATACAGCCCCATAAGTTAAGAAAATTTTCCTTGTGAAAATGCTAGAGGATGCCTTGCTATCATGACTTTATTTTTCATTGAGCAATACTCCTTCAGTTTACACAAAGTTGTGGTCTGCTTTTAAGTCAACAGTGGTTCCTTCTCCTAAGTTACTGCTGAGCCTATGACAGAATATGTCAATGTAAAGGGTCTGAGAAGGTAAAAAGATAATAATTTTTAAAAAACAAACCAAAATAAACCAAACCCAAAACACCAACCAAATAACACCAACCAACCAACACACCTCTACTTTTGGTTTTCTTTTTTTGGTTTTTTTTTGTGTTTTTT
>WBNM01001533.1:98870-112486 GCA_013399055.1 Ramphastos sulfuratus
TTTTTTTTTTTTTTTTTTTTTTGTGTTTTTTTTGGTTTTTTTTTAATTGGTTGAGGGAAACTTTCCTGCCTAAGATTCTGGATATACAATTATAAAGATTAGTCAGAGTATCATAGATGCCACAGTTTGGAGACTCCCTGCATAACTGTCTAGGAACTGGGACGGCTTCCTAACATATCTTCTCAAAGAGAATTCAATTACTGACTGTCACTCACAGCTGATATCTGACTCTGTAGCAAATCCACTTCCAAAATATCCAGTTCCCATTTTTAACTAGAAGAAACACATTTATCTGCTAGACTTTAATGAAAAAAAAAGTTATTTAAAAATTAATAAATCAGCTTTTCTTCTAAGTTTATTTCTACATAGCTGGAGATTTAACTTAGGAGCAGACATGCTCAGAGTTATATTCAAGCACGGCTAATGTATGGAGGAGGCAGAGGCCTCTCTTACAGCTTTCCAGTAATATTCTGCTGGGAAGCAGTAAAGGGCAAGAATCATAGAATCACAGAATGGTAAGATTGGAAGGGACCTCAAGGATCATCTAGTTCCAACCCCCTGCCATAGGCAGGGACACCTCTCACTAGTACAGGTGACTCAAGGCCTCGTCCAACCTGGCCTTGAACACCTCCAGGGAGGAAGCAGCTGCAACCTCCCTGGGCAACCTGTGCCAGTTTCTCAGCACCCTCACTGTAAAGAACTTCTTCCTAACATCCAGTTTAAGAAAAAGCAATTACTTTTCACTGAACAATTTAACTGTTAAAAAAGTGTAGGTCAAAATACAGATGGATAAGATGGATAGATAGGTAGATAGGTAGGTAGGTAGGTAGGTAGATAGATAGATAGATTTACAGAATGAGAGGTAGATCTCTAAGCAGTATTTGCCCTGCTTGAAGACTTTAGGAGCTTTGAATCACTTCTGGAAGAGTCTGTTTCACTACTAGCTATATTGAGAAGAACTCTCCATTTTCTCCCTACAATCCCTGCTGTAATAACTGATCCTTTTAACTGCAATCATTTCCTTTGACTGCTATATGTGGAATGACCAGCTTAAGTATGTGCCAAGACTGTACTCTCTAGTTCATTGTCCTAACATACAGAAAACACATTTTCAGAGTAGCTGGATTCACTGTTTAATCTTGTTGAAATGCTCTCCATTAACAGAGTTATCACCCTGCCAAAATCTTAATGGATTCCTCAATTAGGGGAATCATCATGTAAGCAACTGGACATATACCCTGAGCCATTCTAGAATTTTATGGTTTATTTCTCTACTGTGGACTTCAGGCCAGTTATCATGTGCCTCATCAAATATTATGTATGGTGTATTATATGTGATGTATCATATCAGTTCCCCTACCTACAGAATAAGGTCAAAACCATTCCAGAGGTCTGCTGCCATTCTTTCCTGCATATATTTGCCTATATAACAAAGCAACAATGTTTTATAACAACGCAACAATGTTTTATAACAAGGCAAAATTAAAGATTGTTTTGAGTAATTCTTGAAGGTAACGTTAAAAGTTCAAACCCATTAACAGTTAGCTGAGTTAAACAATAGCTGCTCACTGCATCCTTTACCTTGTCACATGCAGCTCCTGCTAGATTAACTGGGGGAGAAGTCTGTGTGTCCAAGTGCATTTGCCATGATAAACTTGCATGTTCCCTGAAAAAGTTCAAAACTTATGAAATAAATATAAACAAGCACACTATTTCTGAATCCCTAGTATTGTTCATACCACATGTAAACACTATCAGGACAACTACAAATTGCATGTGTGCATGTGTGACTGTCAGGCTGCTATCTTTAGTGGCAATAAGCAATAGTAATAGTCAAATATTTGATGATCTTAGCGGTCCCTTCCAACTTGCAGCATTCTATGATACTAGAATTCTTGCTATGTCTCCTGAGCAAGTGAAATTGCTCCACCTCATCAGCACCAAGGCCAACTCTTTTGGGTTTGTTTTCTTATGTTCTTCACTTCCCCCTTTTTAACTCACCTAGTTCACTGTTAGCACTCAATTTCAGCTGGGCTTTTTGCCTCTGTATCACAAGGGAAGCTAATTCATCACACCAAATTAACTGAAAACTGGACAGCCAAACAAAGCAAACAGCACAGCAAGCTCACTTGACACCAAAACCAGATAAACACCAAGGCAGTGCATAGGCAGAGGGAGCTGCAGGGCTGGAAGACGAGGCAAGAAGTTTAAACAAGCCACTGCTCTGCCTTGTTGAACTGGCAGCAGTTCAGCTCAGCCACACTGTAAGCCTATTACAGATCCATACAGTAGCATATGACTGAGGCCTCTCTTCCTGGCACCAGAGAAAGCTCATCTGGAAAGTAACTGTCGCACTGCAATGCTACAGTGCCTGCTAAAGGCATGTGCTTTAATGTGGTTTTGTGTTGGAAAGAGGGTGGCTAAAAATCTTCTTCAAAAGGCTTCTTGTTTCTTCAGCAACATCCTTGTAGTATGGGTCTTCCTAGGACTGTCATGCAATGGAACATTTAAAAAAGGTGAGAAGCTGGTATGTATTAGGTCATACAGTTCCTGTAACAGACTTCTGCTTCTTACTTTATAAGGAGTTAAAAGAGCAGAGCAGCACTGTGAAAATGGTGCAAAAGTATGTCTATGGTCTAAAAGTATGTCTAACACATATATGATTGTGATGTGCTAGTATTGTTAATCCATAATTAACAATTTACAAGCCACATGGTTCTTCAGTGTATTACTGGTGTAGATGCATCATTTTCAACAATGTATTAATATATTGTACTTTATGGTAAAAACCAGCATTGTTTCCTTTTTTTTCTAATATAAAAAGTCTCTTTTACAATTAATTTTACTGGATATTTCCATTAGAAGACTGTTTCAAAAGTCAGTTGACTTTGATGTAATCCTGTTTGGTTTGGTTGTTGTTTCCAGCAAATAATGTACAAAGACCTGGATGCTTAATTGCAGGAGAAAGTGTTGCCCACAAACCACTTCTTGCCGGCACCAAGTCCAAAGCATTTCCTGGGTGAGATGCCAAGTAGGTTTTGTTTTAATCCATTCCATTTACACAAACCCAGGGCTGCACTCAAACCAGTACTGTCTGCCTTTAGCCCACGGTAGCATGAACTGATCCCAACCTCCATGTCTTCATCCCACACAGCAGGCTCTTTAGGTGGAGGACTCTGTCACGTTGGCTGTGGTTGTCCAAAGCTGCTATACCACCAATTTCAGGTTGATGTCTTCCCTACATTGTAATATTTATTATATGTCTGTACATCTGAATGACCACCTGTAGGCTACACTTGAAAGTAAGTATTAATACAAATACATAAATTTATTCTTTGAGTTTGTGTTATATTAAAATGCAGCCTAAAATGCGCCTTTAAACTATTTTATATTAATAAGATGTAATTGTAAACCACAAATAAATCTACAAAGCGTTCCAGACCTAACAGAGTGATTCATATCCAGACCAGGTTGGTAGCAACAGATGCAAAATGCCTGAGCATTTGGTTGACTGCAATGAATATAGCAGAAATTGTTACATATTGGATATGAAACATGCTCTCAAGTTTTACCAGACAAGGCTGAAAGATGACTTACTTCTTATAGATATAGAAAATAAATACATTGACATCATTCTAGCCCTCAGTGGCTGGCCTTCATGTGACATCATTCATCAAGAACTTTGTTGGTGGTCACAGCATAGGTCAGAATCTATGTAAGCATGGCAATTTAATTTACCTGACTCTTAGCTGAGTCAGAGCTATGGAGAGTTATTTTCTATTGTTACCTTCACTGTACCTCTAATGTAGACAGTGGATTTGTTTTCCAGGATTGTTAAGACAGCAGTTTCTATGAGTGTGAAAGACAAATGAAAAATGTCAGAGAATTTTTAGGAGGTTGTGCTCACTGGAACTTTCCATGGCAATTGGAGTAGGTGTAACTTTTATCTTAAATCCACATTCTGCTTGCAGCTGCACTCACCCGTCAATTATTTTACTGGTCCAAGACAGGTCAAGAACCCTGGCAAGGGTGTTGAGCAACTGATTGCTACACAAACAGTCTCCTCTGACCAATGTCTGAGCTTTGCAGATATTGATGAACAGGAAACAGAGATAAAATGCATTCTCACTTAACTCTGAAAGCTTTCTTGCCATCCACAACAGCACTTGAACTTGGCTATAATGAATCACAAGATGTACCAGAGAAAAAGGAAATCTCTCTGGGGACCAAAAGGATAACCGTAATTTCTTCCAACTTTACTTACTCATTCGCAGTAACAAATGCCAAAAGATGATAATGTACACAGTGAATCACGTCAGCCATAACTACAAATGAAACATGTTTCATGGTTGATTAATTCTTAATTGATTCTGATAGCTCTGATCTAAAATAAAGAGCAAAATATGGCACTGACTGAGAATCTTGTGAAGTCCATGCTTCATGCCATTTTTGCAATTTTATCGGTGCTATCCAGTCAATTTTCAAATAGAAAATGCTATTTCCAACCCTCATTTCAGATCTGAGTGAACAGTTCTTTTCATCCAGTTGATAGTGTCTCAGATTATGGTCATAAAACCACTCCTGCCCAGTAACAGTAGCTAAACTATAGGAGAGATGAGGGCAGAGAGGGGCCAAATCAAGACCAATGGCCAAATCAAGACCAATGGTCAAATCCGGGGATGATTTACATTCCACTCATGACAGTACAGCTCCTGTCTCCTCTAAACAGAGTTGGCATTAAAAAAACCCTCACAATGCTGATTGTTCTAGCCACTCTTTAGCAAGAAAGTGGCAGGATTGGAGGAGCGTTGGGAGGACCCAAGCCAGTGGAGATAAACTTGTTTTTCCCTTGGGTAAAATGCATTCACCTTTATTGGTAATCCCATGTTATTTTCAGTCCATATTTTATCTTTCTCAAATCAAGTTTTCTGTTCTCTGCAGGCAGCAGGAGGAGCTTTTGGTGATCTGGAGCAGACTGCTCTTGCCATATGATCTTTGTGTGGTTTGACATGTCCCCACATTTGCTTCTATCCCTTGATGAGGCTAATCTCCATTCATGAAGAGCTGCTGGAATACATTGATCAGTATAGCACACCCAGATATTTTACAAGCCTCAAAGGCTATGGTTTATCTGAAAAAGTGTATCAGCAGTCATTTGCACTTTGGCATAAACACTGAAAAGTTTACCTTTTTTTCCTCAGAACATGATAGGGATTCGTACTTGTTTAAAAGTTCATAATCTTTGTGCAGGTAAGCTGGGAAAACCAGCTCTGTAGCATTTCTTTTTGCTTCAAGAGATAACATACCTCTTATACCAGGCAAGGCAGGAGATGGGACAAGGAATTTCAAGCATGAGATTGAAAATTGTGTGTCACAAAAAATATCATCTTATGCAAATTTGAGGATGCAGCAAAATCGTGAATTGTAGAAAAACAAGTATGCAGAGCTTGAGATAAACAAAATTCAGTGCTTCAGTTTCAGTAAGTGCAGCTTTTGTCTTTCAGATGTACAAGCTGGGCCAGGGAACAAACCCGTAACTAAGGGGGAGGCAATCTCAGACAGAGGTCCCTTTCATGTTTGTGAGCTTGTCTTTCCTGAAAGAAGGGACAGAACGATGTAATTTTAGGTGAGACAGCAAACCGCTGCAGAGCCACATCCGAGCTGTGCCTGTGGGTGCCCGCGGGGCGTAAGCGGAGAAGCAGCAGGATGCCCGGGGGCCGCGGGGCCGGACGGCGCGGAGCATCCCCGCGGCTGGGCCAGCATGGCAGCTGCCGGGGAGGTGGAGCCGGCCTCTGACCTGTCAGCATCGCAACGCGGGCACATCGTCTGCTCTGAATAAATCCTCCCCCTCTCCGTCCTACCTGCGCCGGGACACACGAGGGAAAAATAAAATAAAGACACATAGTTACAGAGATGTACATGCATCTCTAACGGCAGGGCTGGCCGGAGGAAAGGGCAGCGCGGCCAGGTGCGCGCGGCTCCTCTGCGCGGGCTGCGGGAGGTGCATGCGAAGGTGGGCCGCGCGCCGCCGCCATGGAGCACATCCGGATGCCCAAGGTGGGTCCCGGCGGGGGGACAGTGGGACCGGGGCTGGCGCCGAGCGGAGCGGAATGGAGCGGCCAAGAGGGCCCTGGCGGCGGCAGCATCCCGGGCACCCTCCCTGCCGGCTTCTGCTTCAGCCGAGAGGCTTCCACCTCAGCCCTGCGGGCGTGGGGCCGCGCACGGCCATCCTCTGGTGCTTTGCAGCAGGTGCCGGGTGATTTTAACCACTTTGCTGTGAAATCCGCCCAAATCCGCCGAAGGGCTTTGCCGCGTTGTTTTGCGACGTGGATTGAGGATTTGTCGGGCATTTTAACTGCTTTTTATACACTGTGAACGCTGCCACTGCCCACGAGTTGTAGGCATCCAAAATGAGAGGTGTGCTATCTGCTTTTCAGATGCCTTTAGTTTTGCCCCAGTACTTCAGTAACAGTGATGAATTTGTTGTTTGTATTTGGCTATCATTGTTTTTAATCGATTTTGCTAAGCATGAGGCCTGTATTCATTTGCAGAATTGCCATCTTACTTTAAAAAAAAAATCTGTCACACAACAAATGCTCATTAAAAATAATTCTAAAAAATTCATATGCAGATGAGCAGAGCAAAATATTAATTTGAAGTGGGAGTGGGATATATTCTCTTGTTTATTTATTAATTAACCCAAACCCTTGCAGTTTAGTATTTGTGTTTGATTTGTGCATATTTGTTTATTATTGTTATTGATCATGGTAACATGAATTCAAGATGATGACCTCTTCTTCATCTAGATTTTTGGGCCTTTAGGTGTTAAGCTGCAAATATATTAAGAAGGCAGGCATTTATAACATCTGCCCTTCTTTTCTCATTTCATGATCCATTATCTGCCTTTGTGGGAAGAAAGAATATCAAAATTAATTCTACTGCAGGTAGGAAACAATCAGTGGCAGTTGTCTGAATTGATGTTTCTGAAGAATACAGAAAGCATGGATGAGGAAAAGAGTGAAAACAAATTATTAAGGATAGGAAAAGTCCTAAAAATAAACTGGTTTATTTGCTGTGAGTTGGAAGGCCCAGCAAAGTCCCAGTTACTAGCAACAGAAATTTATCTGCTAGCTGTTATACAAGCAAGTCCTTAAAGTGTTACTCTGCTCTTGTAAACCCTATTTCTGTACCTGACAGCTGTGATAAGGCACTGTACTGATGATCCAAACCACTGAAAAGCTTACTCAGTTTAAGGCAGTTCTGCAGTCTTGGTTCCTGGAACCCCTTTACATTATAGCTGTGCTAGAAGTTCTCTCATTAATGTAACAACAAAGTTTAGAAGGCACGATTTTAAGGTATGAGTGATATAAAAATCCTTCACAATATTTAAATGAATGTAGAAAATAGAGGACATTCAACACAAGTATTTAAATACTTAACCTCTCCAGTTGCTCCTAAATACACTGAGAAAGTGGATGTATGGTTACCTGGCAGAATGGTATCTTCAATTTGTTTCTTCAAAAAACTTCAGCTTAAAGTCAGCCACCAAAACAGTGTTGGGATTTTTTTATTTTGTTTTTACTGGAATGGGTTTTGGTAATTTGGCTTTTAATGTTAATTGATTTCCAACACCAGCAATGCAAAAATGGATAAGGGAAAGCAGTGCGAACACAGGGATATTCTCGCTGTATCCTGTGGCAGTCTGTGGTATCACATTTCCTGACTCCATCCAATTTTGTCCTGACAGAAATTTGACAATCAAGTGCCCTACTCTTTAGAGGTATTAACCTCAGAACAATGACAGTTTCCTTGATCTGAGAACGCAGCCAAATGGAAAATCAAGATAAATTCCATGCTTATAAAATTGCTGACTTAATAATATCTGAAAAACTCCTGCCCCAATAAAAAGCTTTTCCTTCAAAAGACAGTTTAAAAAAAAAAAAAAAAAAAAAGTCTATAAAACATGATTTCCATTAGGACTTGGCAATTGTTTTTTATTTTGATCAAAATGTAACTGTGGTGAATGATGGTCACCTTCACCCATATGCTTCATGGCAGCATCACAAGATGTCAGCAGGCAAAACTATTCTGTTTCTTTCCCAACAGACTGTATCCACCTGCTCAAAAATTCTCTTCTTTTACATGGTGTTTACATAAATACATAATTTTACTAACAATATGTTGTCTACTTTTTCGCCAAAAGACATGATTCCTTTAAGTCTGTTTCTGATGAATTTAACCACCGTCTCTCCTTTGCAAGGAAAAGCAGCAAGTAAGTAGCAGAAATAGAAACCAGACCTCTTGACAATTGTCTGTTAGAATAAACTGCTGTATGGTATTCCCTAGACATTCTGGACCTCCTAACAGTATTTTATGTACTAAACACTGGTGTTTTATCATTATAGTGTTAGCAGGACCCAGAGGGCATGTTTGATGTGTCCTTGTGCAAGCATATGTGTGCAGTGACGATGTTTTCACAAAGTAAACAACATCCTATGTATGAAGGCTGTAATTTGAGGACATTAAAGAGTTGCTAAATTGAATTATCCGTAACTCAAGTATCTTTCAAAAATTAAAGCTTAGTAAAACCACTGTCTGCCATGAGTATGGATTGAACAGCAAGATAGTTCACGATAACTGCCAAAACCCCAAATGTAACAAACTGCTCGTAACAGTCATAAGAAAATGAATAAGCAAACGTTCTGCACAGACTAGAAGCACTCTTGTTAACGTGTAAAGATACGTCTGGCCATGGATAGCAACAGGTTGCCCCGGGGAAGTGGTTGATCATTACCCTTGGAGGTATTTAAAAGACGTGTATACATAGTGCTTAGGCACATGCTTCAGCTGGGGACTCGGTAGTGTTACGTTAATAGATGGACTCAGTGTTTTAAAAGGCCTTTTCCAGCCTAAGCTTTATGCATTGTTGCTAATCAGTTACTTTATTTTACTTACCACTGATACTGTCTGTATCATTTGTCTTTCTATATTGGCAGCAGTCCTTCTGAATGCCCTTTTTATAATAAAGAATACATCATATTTATCCCTGGGGTAACAGCTGTCTTCTGTGGAGTTAGCCCAGAAATTCATTTGGCTCAGTAACTCTTGTTAACACAATACTTGGGATGGCTTGAGTGTTTTCATTTTTGTGGTGTTATGGTAAGGTATTTCTTTTTGGTGATCGCTTTCTTAGGCAGAATTTGAGATATACTGCCATTTCTCATGATAATGACAAATCCTTCTACCAGATCTATCACTTTCCGAAACAAATTTCCAGCATGCGTAAACGAGTGCTGTTTCCTTTTGGTTTCAGTCTATTTTTCTTTCCATATTTGTGCTGGTTTAAGGCTAATTGGAATATTTTAATAGAGAAAATTACATTATAGGCTGTGAAAAGAAAAACAATGGTGATGTCTACTTCACTCATAGGCTTGCTGTGAAGTTTAAGAAAGAACCCAAAACAAAAGATAAGACAGTTGGGCTGGTCACGGGCTCTGGGATACACTGTCTGGGGCTATCCTGCAACTTCTCTCCTATCCTGGCTTCTTCTCTCCGACAAATTAATTCCACTACTCACTTTTCTTCTAACTCCTCCTCTGGCCGATCCTCAAAACCTTGGGGTAAGGTATAGGGGGGGGGAGAAGGTGGAAGGGTGGTTGGGAGCCCCTCCTGGGGTCTCTGATTTCTGGGAGGGGGGTTGTGTTTCTGTATTACCTTTACTTTGTATATTTCTGTAAATATTGCTGTATATAGTGTATATATCTGCTTGTACCTTGTGCTGAGCTGTAAATATAGCTTCATCTAAAACTTCCAGCCGGCTGAGTTCTAGTCTGGGTCATTTACAAAGTGTGGGGGGGCGGGGAACTCCCAAACCCACATCAATATTTCTTCCATTTTACTCGAAAAGCTGTATCATACAAGTCAGTTATCCTAATGGAGACATCAGGAGACCCATATCATTTACATTCACTTGTATATGACTCATGTAAATAGCAAAACTGAACCCAGCAAGCCCAATCTTTACTCTCCAGATACTACTAGTGGATTACTGGATCTCCACCCATTTTTAAGCTAAGGTGGCATTTCTACCATTGTTCTTCTGTTAAGATAGGATGTCGTATTGTAGTTATTCTGCATATTTAGGCTACTGTTCTTTGTGGGAAAATTCAATTCCACTTCAGTGATGTAGGAAGGTAGCAGCAGTCCTAAAGCAGTATCAGGGAATGTGGTCTGGCTGTTTCCTTTACAAGCCAGGAAACTGAGTGTTACAGGTACTTTGCCATAGCGGTCCTAGCTCTTGGCTGAAGTTTATTTAGTTTTCTGTATAGGTAGGGCTGGCATAGCCCTTACCTTTCATTGGTGTTTGGGGTCATCAGCTAACAGCAGACACTTCACTGCGACCTCTTCTGAGTGTCAAGTTGATTTTTGCTTTTCAGTATTATGTAAAGGTGGGCAATATTCACTTTTCTAAGTATACAGCGTAGAGGAATGCATCTTATAGCTGCTTTCTGATTCCATGTTTTCTAACTTTACATCATAGTTAGGAAAAGTTTAGCCTATTTTGGGGCAGATACGTGTAGTGACTTCAAACATGTCATTCTACTTGACTTTATACTCAAAGTGATGCATTGAAACAACTAATTCTAACAACTAACATCTTATGCTGTGGAACTTTGAGCACAAATAACACATTTAATGCAAACGAACGTAGTAATACACCATGCTGAAAAGTGTTCTGTGGTTTGGCATTCGAGACTGGAGGTGGATAAAATTAGAACAGGACCTGCAGAGGATATCTAGAGGTTGTGGAATTGGATTTAAAATCTCAATTTAGAATTTTCTCTTAAAATATTGTTTTGAATTAGAGTCATCAAGAAACCTGCTTATTAGAGTTTGTTTAAATGTAGGCAAGATCTCATGGTAGCCATTATTTGCAAAATATTTAGTCAGAAAATGGACAAAAGGTCATGCAAGTCATGGGATCATAGAATGATCTGGGTTGGAGGGGACCTCCAGAGGTCATCTAGTCCAACTGCCTCTGCAGTAAACAGGGGTATCCTCAACTAAACCAGGCTGCCCAGAGCCCTGTCAAACCTCACCTTGAATATCTCCAGGGATGGGGCCCCAACCACCTCCCTGGGCAACCTCTTCCTGTGTTCTACCACCCTCATAGTAAAGAACCTGTTCCTAATATCCAATCTAAATCTGCTCTTTTCTAGTGTGAAGCCATGGTTATTGTGCATTCATTAAATTCCAACTCGAGTTGGGGGCATTACTACTTGTGGGATGTGATTTTTACAATTTAGCATTAAGAATATAATTTAAGAACAGAGGCTCCATGGACAGTCAAAGGAATTTCCAGAATCCTGTTAAAATAGATTCACAGTCTCCATTCACCATTTATTCTTCATATGCATACAGTTCTAACTTAGTTACCTAAATAAAGTACGGAAACTTATATGGCATTAATACCTTCTTTATTTTCTGTTACAATAACCAACTTTACCAGTTCACTACTAATAGATCTGTTTTCATACTCTGTGATGCGAGTCGTATTTCTCATACTGATATATTAACATACAGTCTCCTAAACACACAAAGAGAGAATCACTTTTGGTCCTCTACTTCATTTATCTCTGTTATTAATCTTTGATCATCCCATTGGAAGTGTTATGTGGAAAAGGTAAAGCTGTTAAAACATGTCCTATATTCATCATCTCAAAACTTTGTGCCCATGTTAAGAGCCTGTAGGAGAGCTGACCATGTAATTGCAACGTTTAGTCTACAGCGAGTCCAGGAGCTTACATATTGACCTTTGTGAGGTGTGTGACTTAACAAGGGAGCACGGGAGCTTTTTTTCTAGATCAGACTAGTGATGCTTCTTGTTTTGTAATCAAAACATCTGATCCAGAATGTTGACAGGCAGTCTAAAGAAATGTGATGGAAAGCAAGATCCACTAGGGAAGATGCTTCCAAATGTATGCTCCGAATCATAAACACTGATGGAGCCAGTGGTCCCAGTCCAATGAAAGAATTCCTCTGGCTTGAAAAGACTCAGGATCTGGTTTTCTGGCTGTTAATGTTTTAAGTTCTGTTTTCAGTCAAATTTTTTTTTTAATGTTAACCTTAACATTAGGGCCCTTCTATTCTGAGTGCATTTTCACTTTTGAAGCTTGATTTTCATGCATGTGCCTCTTCCCAATGTGCACTTTATTTTTATATTGGTGTTGGTGGGCTTTGTTTCTTAAGTTTTTCTCTAAATACCTTGGTTTTCACACATTGTTCGAATGGGAAGGCACTTCCTGCTTTGTGAGATCTGTATACTGACTCATATTAATTGGAAAGGCAATTTGCATTTGGATTTCTAGTTTTGTGTCTATTCCTTTTATATTTAGATAGCTTTATTAAGTCCATAATAATATAAATAATTTCCTAATCCTGGAACTGGCAGACATCCTTAGATCTTCTATGCCAGACTTCCATATTTTCAATAATGTGACCCTCAACAAAGAAGCAGCTGGATAAAATAATAAAACAAGCTCTAAAACCCACGGAAAACCACATACTTTAATTTGCTGTCTTGGTATCCGTGTCTAAACTAGTAACTGTAAAACTTACTGCACTCAAAAAAGGGTACTGCAAATCATCAAGACAGCTTGCCTGCAGGGTATTCTTTGATTTCTTTTTATGCATAGTAGGCAACCAAGATTGGAGTGGAGGATTTGGGAAGCTTGGCTTTGGAGTGGTCAACACTGGAATCTCTAGGCCTGCTGCTAATGGACTGCAGTGGGTGGTATTTGATCTATCATTGTAAGGTAAAAAACCAAAAAAGATGTACATGCAACATGAAATAGACATTGACATTTCCTGGTATGCAGGTGTACTCTGCTGAGGGAGACAGAGCTCTGCCTTGAGAAAATGGAGTTCTGCAAATCCATATTTAATGCAAATCTTTTCTGGCCTGCAGAGCTGAAATGGCCTGGTACTGTTGCTCTAAAACAGATTGCTGAACAGGGTGTAGTTTTGAACATGCATTGGAAAAGCCTGTATGAAAGGGAGGAATTTAAAACATATTTCTTTTCAGTGTTCCTTGGCTGCACACAGAATACTTTCTTCCTCCTCCACCTTACTACTATGTACATTCTGTATATTTTTTTCACAACTAAATCTAAACAATTTTGACAGATGTAGCTAAGATTTACTGACCCGTGGAAGCACTAAATTAATTTGTTTTTTGTTTGTAGTAGAACACAGAGGAAAAAATAGGAAATTCCTCAGTTACTCACTTCTCTCTTTCTAGATAAGTAAGGTCTAATATCGACTGAAAGAGAAAAGACATTTTGGATGAGCTTTGTGTTACGATGAGGACACCGTATTTCAACACTGCATTATACAACTGCTTCTAAGCTATATCTGATACTATGGTAGTGACTTTTTATAGATCTTAGCAAACAACAGGGTTTTTTAAAAGCCAAATTGTTAGGTAATTTGTTCACTGCCTTGCTAACATTACAAGTAACTCCTTATATTTTTTTCTGCTACTGTCCAGTATTCCTATTTCACATCAGTCTTTTAGTAAACTAGACTTGCTTAGATTTTTCTTGAATATTCCCCCC